>LKBB01000229.1:26271-40422 GCA_001513885.1 Thielaviopsis musarum
CCCCCCCTTCTCCTCCTCTTAACCGAAGCCATTCTTCCCTTTCTCTTCCTTTCCGTTATATCTTTCCTTATTCCATTCGTTTTTTTTTTCATCTTCTTTTTCGCTTACCTTTTTTGCGATTCCAGTCATTCCAGAAATTGCTTCTTTACGACCACCTCTTTTCTGTTCCGCTCGCACCGACGCACAAGGCAAAAAACAAACAACCGCTTCCAACCAGACAAAAAAGACCTGCGACTCTGCGTTTGCATCTGCCCCGCGATACATCGATCGATCCGAGCTTTCAACAACTCCGCCATCTATCTGCCCGTGCCGCGCTCGCTGACTACGGTCAAGAGTGAGCGTGAAATCTTGTGTGGCTTCGCCCGTCGCTGAATTCTCACGGTCATGCATCAAAGACCCAAGAGATTCTACGCCTTGCGAATTACACATTTTGAAATCGAGTCCCGCCGACGCCTTCCCGCCCACGAATCGTGATTATACATACTGCTGCACCTTTTTGGCCGATCTTCTTACTTTTTCAAATTCCCGTATTTTCCTGGCTTTCCCTGCAGCTGCCACCATGAATCAGCACCCTGGTGACTTTCACGAGTCAATGCTGGATCCCACCACGGGCTTGCCTCAGATGATGGCTCACCAACTTCCTCTGCATCTGGCTCCTCAGCCTTCACCGCAGATTTCGTCTCAACTGCACCAGCAACTCGCGCCGCATATGCTACCAGTTTCAACCATGGCGCCACCGTTTGGCCAGCCTACGCCGCCCATGATGTCGCCTGTTGCCAGCGCCGGCGGCCCCGTCTTTTCGTCTCCGCCCACCCCGATCGGAGCCTTCAGCATTGACTTTGTCCACCGCCCACAACATCAGCTGCCCTTTCACCCGCTTCCTATGAGCGCTGTGACCAACTCGCATTCACCATCGCCAGTTGCGCTGCCGCCCATGGAACAGCCGGGTTTTGAGGCAGGCGGCGCCTTTCAGATGGAGCCGTTGCCCCAGCCTCTGATGCAACCCTCGATTTCTCGGATCTCTTCGCGAACTATTCTTTCGCCTCATGCACATATGAAGGACACGCGATTTGTGCCTACGAGTCTCTCTCCAATCAAGTCAGGGCAGGTTTTTCAGATTCATGAGGAAGACGGCAATTCGCCCATCGAGTCCACACCTCCACCACCCCCGGTGTCCATGACGTCACATTTTTTCAACCCTGAACCAAGTCTCGGAGGTTTTCATACGGTGCGCTCAGAGCCTTCGTTTCCTAGAATGGCCTCAATGATGGAGCAGGTGCACAAGTCTGCTAACGACGACTCGGAAATCGATCCTCCACAAAAGAAGCGCCGTATGGATCCCGGCTTCAATGCCCCCCGACCCGCAAGTAGTGGCCGCTCGAGTGCGTTTCCTAATCCCGACAAGGCATATGATGAGATGCTGCAGCAGCAGCCCACACCCCCGCTTAGCATAGGTTCTAATAATACTGTTGACCTCACCGGCAATAAGTGTAAGTTGGCTGGACTTTACTTTTGAGAGACGCTTCTAACGTGAATAGATAATGATGACGACGTACAGGTGTACAACCCCCTTGACGAAGAAGTCTGTTATGGCTGTATCGAGGGCATCCTGCATTGCACCATTGTGCCTTCTCCCAAACCTGGCGCCCAGTGCCTTTTTGGCCCCAATTGGTTCCCTGCGGTCAAGATTGTCCTCAAGAAGAAGTCGGGCGATGGCACGTTTCTTATTCACGCATACGACCATACTCGGAACATTGTGGGCAGGCTAGATTCACAGACATCGAGAGCTCTAGCGCCTCTTGTCGATTCGAAAATGAATATGCGCACCGACTGTCGCATTAATTCTCGCCAAAAGGTGCCAAACGAAGTTGCTGGCCAGCCCTTTGAAAAGGATAATCAGCTCGAGTTGAACATTTACGGCCCGGCACGCTATACCAACTACGTTGGGCAATATCTGCAGCGCCACCACATTATCCTGCGGCCGCCCCAGTTCGTTCAACCTGGAATCAAGGTGATGAACCCGCACAAGGCCGTCCCCAAGCCAGCTGTCCGCCCGCCGATTCGCTCGTATAGTCTCACAGCGCAGCCGGCGTACCAACCGATTGGTACTAGATCGGTGGAGGAAGTACGCAATGAAGTGCAGGGTATCTTTGACTCGATGAAGAGCAACAATCTCCCTGAGGCTGAACCAAGCGACATCATCATCACGCCCCTCCTCCAGCATCAGCGGCAAGGCCTTCACTTTATGCAGAACCGCGAGAGAGGCGATATTTGCGCCGATGCTGCCCTGTGGCCCCCCAGTAAGGATCGCAAGGGAAAAGCGTGCTTCCGCAACGTCTTGACGAACCATCTGTGTGTTGAGCCGCCGTTGACCAGAGGAGGAATCTTGGCTGATATGATGGGCTTGGGAAAGACTTTGAGTACTCTGTCTCTGGTGGTCAGTTCGCTTGAAGAGTCGCGAGCGTGGGCAGCTCTGGAGCCGGTGCAGCCTGCCCAGCCCGCGCCCAATCCCAACGTTAAGAACTGGCCGCCTATGGGGCCGAGTCTTGGTCTGACGCCTCTTGCGTGCAATACCAGAGCTACGCTTTTGGTCTGCCCTCTCAGCACCATAACCAACTGGGAGGAGCAAATCAAGGCGCACACTAAGCCCGGCGCCCTGAACTACTACATTTACCACGGATCCAACCGCATCAAGGAGGTTGAGAAACTGGCCGACTTTGATCTTGTCATTACTACCTATGGCTCGATTTCGAGTGAACTTGGGTTGCGTAACAAGGGAAAGCCCGGCCAGTACCCCCTGGAAGAACTGGGATGGTTTCGTATTGTTCTCGACGAAGCTCACATGATCCGCGAGCAGACGACGTTACAATTTAAGGCTATTACCCGTCTACAGGCCAACCGCCGATGGGCCGTAACAGGAACTCCGGTGCAGAACCGCCTCGATGACTTTGCTGCGCTTCTGCAGTTTATCCGGCTCCGGCCGTTTGACGACCGCACCAAGTTTAGTCGGTTCATTGTCGACCCTTTCAAGATGTGTGATCCTAATATTGTCCCCAAGCTGCGCATTCTTGTTGACACGGTGACACTGCGTCGGTTCAAGGACAAGATTAACCTCCCGGCGCGTACCGACCAGATTATCCGCCTCAAATTCACTGACGAAGAGCGTTATGTCTACCAATTGTTTTCCAAGAATGCCCAGGACCGGGTCCAGGCGCTTTCGGCCGGTGGCGAGAAAGCCCTCAGCGGCCACACGTACATTCACATTTTGCGATCGATTCTGCGGCTTCGCCTGATATGTGCCCACGGACGCGATCTGCTGAATGAAGAGGATCTTCGTGTGATGCAGGGAATGACGGCAGATATGGCCATTGATCTCGATAGCGATGACGACGATGCTGCGGCTGATTTGTCGGAGCGCAAGGCCCATGAGATGTATGAGCTAATGCAGGAGACGAACAACGATGGCTGCATTACGTGTAACAAGAAGCTGAGCATTGACGAGGGTGCTGACGAAGAGTCAGAGTCAGACTTGCTTGGCTACATGAACCCTTGCTTCCACGTTATTTGCCGTTCGTGCTACCGTAGCTTCCGCCAAAAGGCTACTGAAGGTCTGCAGGGCGCGTCACGTGGGCCATGCCACGTGTGTAATGCCACTGTTTCGGCTACCTTTGTTACTCTGTATAAGAGCAAGCTGAGCCCCGAACACAATGGCGTCAAGGGCACCGACAGCGCCCCGATATCGAGCAGCTCGTCGTCGGTTACGCTGTCTGCCGCGACCAAGCGCGCAGAACGCATCCAGGCATACCGCGGCCCCAGCACCAAGGTACGCGCTCTGCTCGAGGACCTGCTCGAGTCTAAGGCCAAGAGCCTCGCTGCACCCAACGAGCCGCCGCACAAGTCTGTCGTATTTTCCGGCTGGACGTCGCACCTGGACCTGATTCAGCTGGCCCTCGACGACGCAGGGCTCAAGTACGTGCGCCTCGACGGCACCATGTCGCGCACCACGCGGTCCGCCGCCATGGAGGCCTTCCGCGAGGACGCGTCGGTCGATGTCATCCTCGTCAGCATTTCGGCTGGCGGGCTCGGACTTAACCTGACGGCGGGCAGCAACGTGTACGTGATGGAGCCGCAGTACAACCCGGCGGCCGAGGCGCAGGCGATTGATCGCGTACATCGGCTGGGCCAGAAGAGGCCGGTGCGCACGGTGCGGTACATTATGGAAGACTCGTTTGAGGAGCGCATGCTTGAGTTGCAGGACAAGAAGATGAAGTTGGCGAGTCTGAGCATGGATGGGCGGGATAAGGCATTGGATAAGGCAGATGCGGCGCTGCAGAAGCTCAAGGATATTCGCAGTTTGTTCCGGTGATGATTGTTTGTGTTGCCTGTGGTTTATGTGTTACGCGTGGGCTTTTATGGTTTTATGTGTTATTTTTGTATGGTTTTATTAGCATCATGCCCCGTCTATACCTCTATTGTTTGTATACGCCATCAATACCAAGCGATTCATTTATGCATATGTCTATATTATATTATAAAAGAGATTACCCTTGTACCAAGAGTCAGTCCTCGTATTAAAAAGAAAAAAGAGGCTATCCAACCATGGACACATCCTCATCATGCCGCAACCCACTAAAGGCCGTGCCGTTATTCGCTATACTCAAGCGCGCACATAGACTCAGTAGCACGACAGTCTCTCGCGCCGCATAGTGATTCAGCGCGTCGAGCAGGATCTGGAGGTGTTTGCTAAAGTTGAGCTCCCACTTGCTCAGCAGGTCAAACAGGTTCTCGACGCGCGCCTCGACAGTGGTGTACTGGCTGTTGCTGGAGCTGTCGGTGTTGCGGCCGACCTTGCCGGCTTGGTAGGCGGCCCATTGGCGCGCAGAGATGGTGGGCGGGCGCGTGGGTGAGCTGAGATCTGGGTCGGACTTTTCGATTTCGCGCGTAATCCAGGTCAGGGTGGATGTGGAGGCGAAAAAGGTGCATGTTTGCATGAGTTTGGAGTGGATCTGGGAGTGTTAGTACAATAGTAGCCAAGAGAAAGAAGATTGTCGGTCACGAGGAAGAAGACAAATGAAAAGAATGAAATACATACCCGCAACAGCTTGCCGTTCGTCAACATGCACTCCTTCAAACACGAGTCTAGGAAATCAATGTGATCGCCAATCAACTCATCCACTGTGCGCATCGTGCTGCTCTCATCGCTGCGGTCCAGACGCGCCATAAACTTTTGCCAATTCGGCTCGATAATCTCCGTCGTGCAAAAGTACCGCAACTGCTGCACAAACACCAGCATGCGCGAGCGCAGCGTCCACGCGCGCGCTTTCCACGTCTCGAGCCGCTTGTTGCTCGACCGGTTTGTCCACGCCAGCCCGCGCGACTGCAGCTGCCAGCTGGTCGACAGCTGCGCCTCGAGGTGCTGCAGCGAGAGCAGGTAGCGAAAGAGCGTCTGGTAGCGCCAGATGGTGCGGCGCGAGATGACGAGCGATACGGGGAACGGCACAATGTAGTCCAGCTGCAGTGATGTGAAGCCCGTGGCGTTGCGGTCTGTCTCGAGCGGCTGCACCGACACAAGCGGGAGTACCTCGTCCTTGTCGACACCCGTGATACCCACCACGTGCTGCAGCGTGCGCGTCCACGGCACCTCGTTCATTTCCACCTTGACGTCCTCCTTGAACGGGTCCAGCGAGACCACGCTGCCCGGCTGCCGCAGCACCAGATCCAGCAGCGACTGCAGCTTGCCTGTGTTGACGGCCTTGATTGACTTGCGCAGCTCCGATGCGCCGAGCTCGAGAAAGTACGTAAAGTAGTCGGACGGGTCGAGGAAGAAGTAGTGCTTGATGGAGCGCAGTCGCGCCGGCAGCGCATGCGTGGTAAGAAGCAGCTGCATGAGCGATTCGTTGGCGTGGGCGTAGGCGGCGTTGATGTTTTCGAGAAACTGCGTGTCGGCAAACGAAATCGGCACGTCCGTGGTCGACGTGCTGACGTCCATGCCGCCGCACTCGCGAACCACGTTGAGGTATTTGCCCGACAGCAACACCTTTTCCTTGACGGCTTCCAGTTGCGGCGGCACAATCTGCTGCTGGATGGTGTAGCGGCTGTCCCAGTATTCGTCAATGTAGTCCATCTCGAGTCGGTCGTGGCGGATGCTCTTGGCCTTGATCATGAACTCTGAGTGCGGGTCGTGGATGCTGCCGTGATGCAGCCACTCGTTGAGCATCACCATGTAAGGCTTGCTGGCGTCGCGGAGCAGCGTAGTCAGCAGTTTCTTGGCTGCTGGGTCGCCCGACATGGTTTCTAGGCGCTGAGTAATGAGCCCCAGCACCACGCCGCCCTTGCACTCCTTCTTTCCCGTAATGTTTCCCGGGCCGAGACCGGCGCCCTCGCGTAGTGTCTCGAGAATGTTTTCAAAGTCGTCGCCGCTGTCGACTTCCTCTTCGCTGTCTTCGTCCAGCAGGGCGTTTTTGGTGAGCAGTTCCAGACCAAGCGTGTAGATCTGGAACAGCGTGTGACTCATGGGTTTAATGTGTACGTTAAGCACATGTATCGTAAAGTTTTCGTTTGTCAAGAACTGCGTCTCGAGCTGCGCAATCATAATCAGGTATTCATGCAGAATCTTGCGGATCGAGGCGCATAGCGCGTGGTTGACCAGGCCAAACTCATCGCGGCTCTGCGCATCGACAAAGCATTCCAGCGCCGAATAGTGCTTGGCCATGCGCAGCATCGACACTGTCAAGTCGTGCAGGCTGGGGTCAAGGCCCGGCGCAATGCGGTATTCGGGGCCCGTTAGCCGGTCGCGCTCTTCGGTCGGGTTGTAGACTTTGGCAAATCGAATGTACTGGCCCTCATAGCCCATAAAGGCAAACAGCAGGTCCTCAATCATGACGGCCTCCTGCGCCTCAAGGCTAAACTCGGACAGCGGTACGGGCGGCGTCGGATGGTTGGCGGCCGAGGGCGGCATGGAAATGCGCGACGCTAGTGGGGCGGTTGTGTGGTTTACAATGGACGCTTCGGGGTTCCAGACGACTATTCACAGCCAAGTGTTAGCTACTACGAGTTCACCCACTCACTCACTCACCCGCACACGCCCTATGACGTAACCGGGCGGCACCAAGTCAACTCACCGGCAGGGGTCTCCGGCGGCGCCTTTTCTTTTTGCTTCTGCTCCGCTCTCTTCTGCGGCCTGCGCTCTCTGCGTTCCTGACTACGCGACCGCGCCACCAGCGTCTCGACATGATACGTGGTACGAGTTTCTGTGCGGCGCTCGCGCTCATCAATCATCATCTCGTCGGCCGACGACCGCATGTGCGGATGCGGCCGTGGATTGCCCGACGCCGACCGCTTGTGCGACGTGCTCCCCGCCATTGTCGACTGGAAGAACGACGGGCCCGGCGACGCGCTATTCGCTGCTGTGCGCTCGCCGTGGTCACGGCCGCGCTCGGTGCCGCCACGGAAGCCCTGGGCAGTGGCGCTGCGGTACCGCGACGAGGAGCGCTCGTGGCCGTCGCCCGTGTTCATGCGGCTGGCTGCGCGGGCTGAAGCCATTGTGGAAGGGGTCGTTCGGGAGAGATGATCGTTCGAGGGGCTTCAGTCGGTGTTTGGTACAGCGGGGCGGATTGATAAAAAAAGAAAACGGAAGAAAAAAAAAACGCGATGGCCGATGGATGGATGGACAAAAGAAAACAAGCAGATGAGGGTATCACGAAACAAAATAAATATAAACGTAGGAGTCAATGCTGTGCATGCAGCCTCGACACTTATTGTCGCCTTGACTTGTGCGCTCTATTTCAACGCCGCAATTATCGCTGGACGCTGGTCGCTGGCAATTCAATTCAATGGCCGTGAGAAAGTGGCGATAGTTGATTAATGATTGATTGAAGTGAATGTCGAAAGCTTGAGCCACAACGAACTTGCCAGGGGAATTTGTACAGGCTAACCGCCCTTTGCTACAGGCGGGATACCCGCTAAACCAGATCTTCGTTTTGGCCCAAGGTGGGATGTTCATGTGGCGTCCATGTGGCTGAAGCAGCCAGCCAATGGCCTAGCTCCGCCAAAGACCCCACCTACAGTTTGCTTAGCAGCGGCAGCACAAAGCAACTCAAGCCGTTGGCTTTGTTTGGGTTTTGCTGCGTACGCCAATGCTTGCCTACCGCTTGTAGCGCCCTGAACCCACTGTAAACCAAGCGACTAAGCTCCAGCGAGCCTTGCCTTAACTTGAGTAAGTCTTAGTTTGAAGCTCTGTTACAGCTTCATTCTATTCTGCCTTGTTGTTTTCTTATTTCAACTTTCCTCTTCAGCGTTTGGTACTAAATTGCAGCTTGTTGCTTTTTTTTTTTTTTTTTTGCTTTCAACTACCACTTATAATCTATAACACACACACACTTAATTCCGTGCTGAGCAGCATCATAGCTCGTCCTTCGCCATCATGTTCATGTCCAGATCAGAATACGGTACGTGATGCCTATGACGAAATCCCACGTTAACCCCAAACCTTGCGCCGCACAATGAACTGACCAATTGCTTGCTTTCTCTTTAGACCGTGGTATCAAGTACGTCTTCTAGCTTCTCACTCTCCGTCTTGAATCCAACATGCGGTCCAGCCCGACTGCTGCCCCTCCTCCGAACTCCCCCTCCACACTACCAGCCAACCAACCCGCTAACATCTCTCGCCAACTTATAGCACCTTCTCCCCCGAGGGCCGTCTATTCCAGGTCGAATACTCGCTGGAAGCCATCAAGCTGGGCTCCACGGCCATTGGCGTGGCCACCAGCGAGGGCGTGATTCTCGGCGTCGAAAAGCGCGTGACTAGCACGCTGCTCGAAACGTCGTCTGTCGAAAAGATTGTCGAAATCGACCGCCACATTGGCTGCGCCATGTCGGGCCTGCAGGCTGACGCGCGCTCCATGGTTGAGCACGCGCGCGTCGAGTGCCAGAGCCACGCCTTCAACTTCAACGAGCCGCTGCGCGTCGAGTCGTGCACCCAGGCTATCTGCGATCTGGCCCTGCGCTTTGGCGAGGGCGCCGACGGCGAGGAAACCATCATGTCGCGCCCGTTTGGCGTCGCTCTCCTGATTGCCGGCTTCGATGAGGACGGGCCCCAGCTGTTCCATGCGGAGCCCAGTGGAACGTTTTACCGCTACGATGCCAAGGCCATTGGCTCGGGTTCCGAGGGAGCCCAGGCTGAGCTGCAGAACGAGTACCACCGCGTGAGTCTATTTCTGGTCCTGTTGAAGAGTGAGCGTGAAAACTAACGAAAAAAAAAAATATATATATAGTCCCTGACGCTTGAGGACGCCGAGACCCTCGTGCTCAAGACGCTCAAGCAGGTTATGGAGGAGAAGCTTGACTCCAAGAACGTGCAGCTGGCCAGTGTCACGCGCGAAAAGGGCTTCCGGATATACGCGGATGAAGAGATGAAGGCCGTTGTCGACCGGCTACCCGCCAACTAAGCACAGTTCTATAAACGGCTGACCAAGACTAATTGGAAGAAGCTCTTTGTTTTGATGTCCATCATCGCAACAAGAGGAACGCCAGGAAAGCGTAATGTTTTTGTTTGTTCCGTGTCTTTATGAATGAGAAATGCCAGTCAAATTCACCACATCCTCTTGCCGCTGTGAATGTACATGTGTGTGTATAATATAGTTATCTAGTCATTAAAATGTTACTATAATAATAAGCGGCGATAATAAGTACGTGTGTGCTTGAGCTGAAAATTCTTTCCTTGATCTTTCCTCCTCCTTTCATACACCTCTCTCTCAACATCGTCAAATGCACAACACTGGTAGCAAAAGCAACAAAGAACAAGAACAAAAAGTACGGCACACCGAGAAAAAAAGAAGTTTCTGCAACTCCAAGCAAATCTGAAGCAAAAAAAAGAAAAACAGCAAAAAAAAAAAAACAGACAAGAAATGGAAAGAACAATGATTCGGGCAAGCCGTGGGAAGGAGATAGAAAACAAATGGTGCCAAAAATAAATAGTCTCATGTCGGATCCACGTTCCTTACTGTTTATACGGCAACATAGTGTCCTTCAAATCCAGTCGCTCCATATCCTCCTCCACCGCCAACAGCCCCAGAGCATAATGCGCCCGCTCCGACCGCACAAGCACCAGCTTCTCATCCTCGAGCTCCTCAAAGCGCCGGTCCAGACGCCGCGGGTTATTCCACACCACGCTGCTGTTACCCTCGTTGTTCATGTCGGGCTTCTGGAAGCGTGGCCCGTGGCCCATGTTGGCTGCCTTGGCCCACGCGGCTTCGCAGCCTTCGGCAATTTGCCGCGCGGAGCCCCAGCCTGTGAGACGGGCCGTGTCGTGCATGCGGAGCACAAGCCAGGCGCGCTGTTCTTGGTCATGGAACTGCGGGAGGGGTTAGCGGGTGATGAACAAATGTTAAATGGGGAATAAGACGTACCTGAACACCAGCAACAAAGAGACAGAAACAGCTCTCAATGAAAGCACCGCCTAGAAGCGTGCTGATCTCAGATAACCGAGAAGTATCATCCGACAACCCGGCTGCAATACGTCCCACGTCGCGTGCAAGCTCTGCCGTCTTCCCAGCCGCCCTGCCAGCAGCCATCATACTTGCTGGGGGCATGGACGGGTGGGCACGGTGGAGGTGGATGAGACCCATGTAATAGTTCATCCAGATACCGGCAACACTAAACGTGCGATACTGTAGCGTGGGACCAAACGGCGAATCACGCCGGTCGGTAAACTCGGGTGTCAACGGCGCAAAGTCCGGGCCAAGGCGCTGCCGGAACATTTCAAACGCCTCAACAATAGCCTCCCACTCGCGCGTGGCGGATTCTGTCTGTTCGTCAAAGTCGAGGTCTTCGGAACTAGTGCTCTGTGGCGAGTCGGCGGACATCGTGGCACTGGGCGAGCTGAAGCCCATAGGTAGCTCGACTTTCATGTCGCGAGGCATCATGCCGTTGAACATGGGTGGAGGCGAGGGCCCGCCTTTGTTCATCTTGGCAGCCTTGGCTTTGCGGGAAAGGTCTCTGTTGGCGAAGTGGCGCACGCGAGCAAGAAGGAGAAGTAGGTGGTCAAAAGTACCGTAGCTTTTGGGTGTTAGTTTTAGTGTAAAATTTGGTAGTCAGAGAGAGAACTTACACTGCCTTGTGATTACCCATTGGGCCACGGGGAGAACATTGACAGAAGACATCAGAATCCATGCTGCTAGCTGTTAGAAAGTGAAAAAAAAAGAATACATCTTAGCGGTACTCACAATAGCTTGGTGCCGCCCAGCATGCTCTGGTAAATGTTCATCTTCAGGTACCAGAAGAACAAGTCACGCTGGTGTTCGTAGTTTTCAATATCACGGGCAGTCGGCTCGTTGGCGCTCTTGGTAGTACGGATCGGGCCCTGGCCAATCTCTTCCGGAATCACATGCCGTCCCATCATGTACCCCAGAAAATCAGTGTCGAGCTCATCCAAGTCCGGCTCTACCATCTCTCTGTCGTTCTCTTCCGAGTAGTACGGATCAAACGGATCTTGCATGTCTCTCTGCATATCCATCTCCGGGGTTTGCCTTGTAGTCTGTTCCAACCAGCGCCGCCGTTTAACGGGGATGATTTCGCGGGTCCGCCTGGGTAAGTCCAGTTCTTGGAAGAGAATGCTAGCACCGAACAGGTGATTACACCATTTGTTGTGGTCAGACTGCCACACTTCAAAGTACGCCAGAAGCAGGGTGGCCGCCAGCGTAGCCGGAGCGCTACGACGGTTAGTCGACTTTACGTTGCGGGCGATTCGGCGCAGCGACAGGTGGTAATGGTGCAGAGCAGCAGTCGGCGGAATCCCGCGCAGTTTGGAGATTTGCAGACTAGCAAGGGCAAGAATGGCCTGCATCAGGGCAGGATTGTTGAACGAGATAATTGGGAAGGTGTCTAAGCGCCATTAGTATCAATTTTACATGGAGAACTAGAAAAGACTTACGCGACCAAATGTTCTGGCCGGGGGGCGCTTTCTGGCGAGCCTCATCGATAGCTTCGAATTCAGCGGCAAAGCGAGAATGGTCAAACGGATGCCGTTCATACAGCGACATGCTGACACCAGTGATGTTGACAAAGTGCCAAAACACGGCCGCCGTGTTCGGATCATTAAGCGGCGAGCTATGTGGCGACGGTGTATAACTTGCCAATACTTTTGCGTCGTCGGCATAACGAGAAAACGTACGCAATTGGGTTGAGAACTCTGGCAGATTGAAGCCGTCACGGGTACGCATCAGCTGCTGCGTCATGGCATGTTTTTCGCCAGACACAATGCTCATCATAGCGGCATCTTCGTGAGATGGTGTGTAATCTTCGTCAATGTCGGAGTCGTTTCCAGCGTCGTCGAGGTAGGACATCTGGCCATTGACGTGCTCGTAGACGGCGGCATTGGGTCGCGAGTATTGCACCTGTGTCGCAACGGCTGCAGCCGAGGCGGAGGGTTGGCGCCTAGGGGGTGTTTGAGTTTGTACAGGCGGTTGCTGCGGAAGGATAGGCGCCTCTGAAAGCGGTAATTGTTCATGCGAAACCTGGTGCTGGACCTGCTGCAGCGGCTGCTGTTGTGGAAAGCTGGGTGCGAACAGGTGGGGTTGTAACTGCGGCTGCGGCTGCGGCTGCGGCTGCGTCTGCGTCTGTGGCTGTGGCTGTGGCGGTGGCTGAGGCTGTTGCGATTGATGTTGGTGCTGCTCCGGTATTGGCTCAACATAGTAGCCATTTCTGGTTATTGGAAGGCCATGTTGGACTGCGTTCATCATAGGGCCAAGAGAGCCTTGAACCAGACCCGGAGACGCCAGATGTGGGTGGTACTGAAGCGGCATATTGTCCAATGACATGTCATGTGCCGCTGCCATTGAGGGATCCATCATGCTAGCCTCCATTTGGAAATGCAAGGCCATTTCAGGCGAGAGATTCATCATGTCCAGATCCATGGCTGAACGGCCATCAACGGCCATCCCGCCTGGCCCAAAGAACTGAAGCTGCTGTTGATGATGGTGATTCATTGCCATGGCCTGCGATCCTTGAGCCTGAGCCTCGGGCAATGTTTCAACAAAGTTCATTTGCCGCATGCGTTCCTGTAAGAAGAAATGGTGGTGGTTTGCATCGACCGGCGCCAGCGGGGCCAGCGGTGACGGAGGATCGTGAACGCCGTTGGGTGGGCCGCGGCCCGGCAGATAGTTGGGCGGGCTGTAGCCAATCGGGCCAAAGAAACCGTTGGTATTGGTGCCCATTGCCGGGCGAAAAGAATAGCGCGGGCCATAGCCCTCGCAAATTTTGCGAGACTTGAGGCAGTTTTGGCAGAATGGCCGGCCTTCGTCACATTTGATTCTGCGTGTGCGGCAGGCTGAAGAGATTGTTAGCATTTGCCCGCTTTCCTTTGTCTTTTTATTTTATTCTGCGTTATTTCTTCTTTTTGGTCGCAACAAATGAGCTTTCGGAAAAGAAAAGAAAAAAACACGGGCCGGCAAACCAGCGGTGTGAATCTACACTAAGAAGTTGCCACCGCCGTCCCGTAGAGACAATTGCAAATATTATGTTGGCACTTACTCATGCAGCCCGTCTTTGTTCGCCTTCTAGCTGGGACACGTTTCTGGGTATTTCCGTTTCCGTCAGCGTTTTTATCATCGCGGTCATTCGCGGCAGTATCGCTGATATGGGAGTTATTGTTATTATCGGAAGCAGAAGCGGCCGGATTCACTAGTTCGCCGCCGGAGCCGGGGCCGGAGCTGGAGCCCATGACGACCTCAACCATGGTCGATAAGCAATAGTGTGTGTGCTGGTTTTATGAGTCGCTTATGGTTGGCGATTATATTGTATGTACTCTGTAGTTGGGAAATATCAGAGATGACTGTCACAGGCGATAATGACAATGTGATTGATTGATCGATTGAAAACAAGGTGCGTCGACCAAATGGAAAACTGATCTATACTTTATTCTGGGCGAAAACGGGCTAAATTCGTGTAATATGAACTGCTCAAATAACACGGGCCAGAACAAAGAAAATGAAATAGAATGAAACGGAAATGTAGTGCAAAACAAGACAGTAGAGTGAGTGGCAATGAGGCGATGTAGTGAAATACAATAAATAGCGGGTGTGGTTTACGAGTAAAGTGAAGCCCTGGAGTAAAATGAGGTGAGGTGAGTTAAGCCAATGAACGGGCGGGCGGGCG
>LKBB01000228.1:7803-40541 GCA_001513885.1 Thielaviopsis musarum
GGGGGGGGGGGGGGACGGAGGTTTAAAGGAAGTGTAAGAGAGGGACGGAGGTATAAAGGAAGTGCAAGAGAGGGACGGATGTATAAAGGAAGTGTACGGAGTAAGAGAGAGGGATAAAAGAAACTTGCATAGACCAAAAGCCCAAATGAAATGAACCAGCAGATAGCCAGCATTATGTCCACCGGCCACTTGATAAACGACGACCCCGGGAAAGGAATCATCCACACCAGCGCTATAACCATCGACAGCCCCGCAATGACTTCAGTGTAGATTAAGCGGCCAAGGTGCCAGTTGCTAACGCCCGACGACCGCACGAGATAGTTGCCCGTGATGCCGGCCACGATAATGGCAAATATGAGCTGCAGAGCGCGCATAATGATGTTGACGATGCGTTCCATGGTTGCAGTTTGTGGGTATTCCGTAGTATTGATGGATATCTGAATAGCCCGGAATAGAGGAAGATGCCAAGAAAAGACAAACTTGGTCCTTTATATATTATTTTTTGCTTGGTCCCATCAAAAAGTTCAAGCAAAGCCGCTGTGGTTAATCCCCCAAACCCGACTCGTCCGTCAACTCCCCTTTCCGCCACCGACAAAAAGAATAGCCGATGGAAAGCACGCCTGCGGGAACCCCCCTCCCCTCCTGATTGACCGCCGGATCTGGGCCGTAAGTCGACTCGTCACATTCGAAATTTGTCCCAGCGTCCCGCATCTGACCTTGGGCCGTTGGAGGGGGTTTGTCTGGACCTTTGTGGGATGATGTCATAGAGTGTCACTTGACGTGACAGGTTTGAGTGGCGGTTTTCTTGTTTTGAAGAGATACCGAGTATTCATATTGCAGTGGTAGGGAGTACTACTTGCATACTCCGGAGTACTCTTACATAGTATATTGCAGTGGTAGGGAGTACTACGGTGTACTACATACTCCAGAGTACTCCGTAAATGGTAAAGAGCAAGCATAAGATGGTTTTTAGGCTATTTTCTCGGCTTTACGTAGTGCAGTTTCATGATAGTCCAGAGTATCAAGTTGCCGTGCTCGAGTGACAGAGCACAAATGATCATCTCACCGAACCCTAATAGTCATACCCTAATGCAACCCTCCGTCCCAACAAGTTTCCATTCAAACGCCCGGATTAGGTTACCTTGGACCACAAGGGGAAAAGAAAAGAGGAAACAACCGCGGTTAGTCGGAGTTTATATTCCCTCTCCAACAAAGAACCCAACAGACAAGACAAATTCTTATCAGTTGATCATTTATAAAGCACGGGTTGCCTCCTTTTGTGAACTTATTCAGCTCTAATAGCGACGATTTTATACGCTGAGGTTGGTTGTTTCCCGTGTAAGTCAAGTTTGGTTGTCAGGCATCGTCAAAGCGCGGTACGGAGTAGTTACCAAGGTTCGATCCTCTTTCTGATCTCTACTTTCCCTCTGCAACTGGACTGAACTGAACAGCAACTTCTGTGGATGATGAAAAGGAAGGTGTTCTTCACGGGAGTAAACAAGCCGAGGAAAGAACAAACAGAACAACAAAAAAGCCTTGATAAACCAAGAGCCGAAATAACAAAAGAGAAAGCTACCCCGGACCGCTTCGCTCCTTCATTTAGCTTGGCCTAGTCTAGCTATAAAATTATAAAAGGAGAAAGCGAAGTTCATAAAAGCCTGGAAGGGCAAGGGGAGAAGAAACAGAGGAAGGCTTGGCCCTTGTCTCTCTTTTTTTTTTTTTTTTTTTTTTTTTTTTTTCTTGCTTTGAGAGGTTGCAGAAAAGCAACTACCGACGATCTTTCTTCAACTCCTTGTTCATTGTTCATTGTTCCTTTTTTTTTTCTTTTTTCTTTTCTTCTTTTCTTTTTTTTCCCCCTTCCTTTTGTTCCTACTCCGTATTTAACCAAACCTTTTCTGATTAGTCGGATTTTCTTTTTTTTTTTCTTCTTTTCTTTTTTCTTTTTTTTTTCTTCTTCTTTTTTTTTTTTCTTCTGTCAACTACTCTACAAGAAACTATTACTCAAAAAACTGCTCACAAAAATTACCGACAAATCAAACCAGAAAATCAAGCCAGAAAACCATGGAACCCGCAACTAGAGATTCCGGCTTCTTCCAAGAAGCGCCGGTGCTGGAAAATCAATATTATGACGATGTGGCGTTCCAACGAACACTCAACTGTGGGTTTCTTTCCCTCTTCCCTTTCTGTGTCTCACCTTTTGTGAAATCTCATCCCCGCATGAATGAGCAAATTGCATAACTAACTGAACCCACTTCTTTTGTTCTATCGATTAGTCTTTGTGCCAAAAGACTTAATCGACGAGACTCGCCCGGAAATCAGCCAGCTAGGCCGTGATGTTATTTCACCACAGGTTTTTGCCTGGATTTCTGATGCCGAGAAGAATACGCCGTATCTTAAAGGCAGCGGAAGAGATGCCTTTGGACACCAGACGAGTGAGTTGGTGACGGGTGAGGGATGGCGTCGGCTACAGGCTTTTGGCCAGGCTCGTGGGTGCGTATATCATGTTTGTTATTCTTTGCAGTAACATGTGTTCTAACAGACCAAATCAGCTTTATAGCTTATGGATACGCCAACAAGCGCGGCCCCTTTGACCGGGTCCTGCAGTTCCTCAGGTACTATTGTCTATCTATCTTGTTTTAGTAACAACAGCAACTAACGTCTCACTAGACTACACCTATGGGAGGGCTCAACAGCAAACGTCACGTGCCCCTCCGCCATGCAAGACGGCGCTGCCCGCCTGCTACGCAAACACGTCGCCGGCTCGGTGCTGCAGCCCGAAGAGCGCCGCGTCTTCCAAAACGCCCTGGACCACCTGACCTCGCGCGATGCCGAGTATGCCTGGACCAGCGGCCAGTGGATGACGGAGCGCAGCGGCGGCAGCGACGTCTCGCAGACGGAAACCATTGCACGGCGACACGTGTCCGACCAGACAGCTGGCGACGAGAAACACCACGCGGCACTCGCCTGCGCCAAAGAGGACATACCGCTGGGCCCGTGGGCCATCTCAGGCTTCAAATGGTTCTCGAGCGCCACGGATTCGCAAATGACTATTCTGCTGGCATACACTGCCGACTCTTCTTCGTCGCCTGCCACCGGCCTATCCGCCTTTTTTGCGCCCATGCGCCGCGAGCCCCCGCCCACCCCGTCGGCATCCACGGCGTCCAAACCGTCCGTGCCCAACGGCGTGCAAATCTCGCGTCTCAAGAACAAGATGGGCACAAAGCCGCTGCCCACGGCTGAGATTGAGCTGCGCAACATGCGTGCCTGGCTCATTGGCACCGAGGGCCGCGGCATCGAGGAAATCAGCAGCGTGCTGACCGTCACGCGCCTGCACTCGGCCGTCGCAGCCGTCGGATACCTCGGCCGTGGGCTCGCTGTGGCACGGGCCTATGCGCGTGTGCGCATCATCAGCATCGCAACTACTACTGCCGCCACGCACGAGCGTAAAAAGATACTTCTTGTCGAGAGCCCGCTGCACATGAACACGCTGGCCGACATGACCACCGAGTACCAGGGCCTGCTCCTGCTGACCATGTTTTGCGCCTACGTTCTCGGACTCGACGAGCATCCGACGTCTGCCGCCGAAGCGTCGGCGCAGAATCCGCTGCTGCACTCGCTCACGCCGCCCGCGGACCTGATAGCCCCGCTGCTGCGCGTGCTCACACAGCTCACCAAGGCATATGTGTGCAAGAACGCGATCCCCACGCTTTACGCATGCATGGAGGCCCTGGGCGGCATTGGCTACCTGCACAACGACGACGCCGAGTTTCTCAACATCTCACGCATCTACCGCGACTGCTGTGTGCTGGCCATCTGGGAGGGCACCACGGATGTACTCGCCGCCGACTTTATCCGCGCGCTAAAGCACCCAAAGACGGGCCACGCCGCCGTCCAGGCGCTCGACTACGTCATCAGCACGTCGTGGGAGCACGTGCGTGACGCCTGGAACGTCGAGTACCGGCCAGTCGTTGCCTGGGAAGACGTCAAGCGCGCGCTGGACAAGGCTAGTGCAGAAACCCTGGCGGCTAAAGCACGCGTGCTGCTGTTTGATACGGCAGAGGCGCTGATTGCGCTACTTCTCAAGATGGCCGCCATGGCCGAGAAGTTATCGGCGGCACAGGACATTTTCATGCGCTTTGTGATGAATAAGCGGTTGATTTGCGATGATGGGCTGACTGTGCTGAATGGCGCCGAGCAGTTAGCGAGAGATCAGACGGTTGTGTACGGAAGTATAGTAGATACAGAGATCCAGGCGAGATTGTAAGGGCAGTGGATGGTGATAAAAAAAAAAAGAATACCATAGAGGCGGGCTGTCTGGAACAACCCTAATATAGATCATATCACGTGCGCTTTCAGACCCCTACAACTCAGAAGCAAGCAGCAGCAGCAGCCAATCACAAGCTCCCGGTTTGTAGTGCAATTCATGTCAACTTTCCTGACCCTGACTGATATACACCGCGTTGAACTGTTAATGCGACCATTTCTTCAGCCATTTTCAATATTATTACCTGTTGTCCGAAATCTTGCAATGCCAACGTCTCGGCAGACGTCGCGGTTTTTTGCCACTGAAAACACTTCAACGCCGAGACGAACAACGCGTTCGCGCACAGCGACAACCAACGAAGATGTAAAACCGCAACCTACAAGGACGGCAACGGCGGATGAGAATGCAAAGACGCGAGTAAAAGCTCAACCGGCAGCTCGAGCGTCGAGGGCCAGAGGAAAGCAGGGAATTAAGAAGGAGGAGGCTCTCGATGATATAGAAGACTTTGGCCGTCGCGCTTCCAAGAGACAGCGCGTCGCTGCTTCGAATGCACCGAGTGACTTTGCTACTGAGAGGGAGGAAGACGATCCGAGTGGGAGCGATGCGGAGATTGAGTCGTCCTCGCTCTCGGAAGATGACTACGACTCTGAAGAGTCTCTCCCGCGCCGATCCAAGGCCGCAGACACGACGAAGCGAAAGGCATCCACAGGGAGCAGCACACCACGCAAAGTACCTGTGCGTAAGCCGGCGCGCAGCGCCATCGATGCTGCTTCGGGCACCAAAACCACCACGCCACCCACCGACTGGAAGCGGCTCTACGATCTGGTCCTGCAGATGCGCCGGCCCGGCGGTATCGCAGCCAAAGCGGCCGTCGATACCATGGGCTGCGAGCGGCTGGCAGACCGGGCGGCGAGTCCACGGGACCAGCGGTTCCATACGCTGATTGCCCTGATGCTCTCGAGCCAGACTAAGGATACGGTGAATGCCGTAGTCATGAAGAGGCTGCAGACGGAATTGCCGGGCTATGAGCTAGGAGCGCCCGCCGGGCTGAATCTGGAAAATGTGCTGGCGGTGGATGCGGAGGCGTTGAACCAGATGATTTGGGCGGTGGGCTTTCACAATAACAAAACCAAGTACGTCACTACCAGTGTGGAATTTTGCGGGATAGCGACTGACCACCGAAATAGGTACATCAAGCAGGCCGCCGAAATCCTCCGCGACAAGTGGAACGGCGACATCCCAGACTCCATTGCCGGGCTCACCTCTCTTCCCGGCGTCGGCCCCAAAATGGCCCACCTATGCCTGTCGCACGCATGGCATCGCACCGAAGGCATCGGCGTCGACGTGCACGTGCACCGGCTGACCAACATGTGGGGCTGGCACAAGACATCATCGCCCGAGGAGACGCGGCTGGCGCTGCAGGCCTGGCTGCCCCACGACAAGTGGGCTGAGATTAACTGGTTGCTAGTTGGCTTTGGGCAGACGGTGTGTCCGTCGCTGGGCAAGAATTGCGGTGCGTGCGAGGTTGGCCTGGACGGGCTGTGTCGCGCGGCGGATAAGAAGAAGATTGCCGATGGGCGCAAGTGGTTGGCTCTGGGAAAGATGAAGGAGGAGGGGAAGGAAGAGAAGCAAGACAGCAAAGTGAAGGGCGATATTGACAGTGTAAATGCAGCGCTGAAGAAGGAGGACGCGGCGCTGGAAGCTGCTGGTACTGCTAACAAGTCAAAAGCTAAAAATGAGCATGTCAACAGCCTCGTCAAGATCAAAGATGAGCAGGACTAGAATATACTCTATAGTACTACATAGTAATGTAAACAACTCATCTTGAGCTTCTTTCCTAATCCAGCAACCAACGCCACACTCCCGTCTCCATCGCTGTGGCGCCCCGTCAATCCGTATGTATTCCGGGACGGCAAGTGGAGTGGCTATCGGCCGCACATGACTGGATTTCTGCTAGCAGCACTTAATTCCTCATGATAGTACTATGTACTAATCGTACCCACCCAACCTATCCTCCCTGGTAGATGTTAAGCAGCAAGTCTGTTAGTTCAGCAAGTTTGTTAATTTCGCGTAACCTCCTGACTATTGTTGAACCGCTTATGACCATTATATTGTCTTTTGGCTATTGAGCCTGGGAAATCGTGTCATGAAGTGTTTGAAGGAGGATCTCAAATTGGATAGATAAAGATCATAGAGAAGTGCCTGGGTCGGCAAAATAGACATGAATAGAATCATTAGCCAATTATGCACGTAAATCGCGTTGTTGCTTAGAACAGACTTGCTGCTTAGCACCATCTTACTAGGGAGGATAAGTGGGGCGGGCACGAATAGTACGGAGTACTACGGAGTACTACCAGTACTACTACCTAGAACTTTGGTCCTTTATACTAAGTATCTCGCCCAGGAAGAACCCAAAAACACGGGCCAGGCATTGCCTCGGCTAACGCCCCAGGATCCCTACGACGTTCGTTTGCCAAAAAAAGGCGTTGACATTGTCTGTCATTGTCAATGACCTGCCCATCTGAAATTGTAGTACTTACGTCGTAGTAGTAGTAGTAGTAGTAGTAGTAGTAGTAGTAGAAGAATTCACAGAACCGACTCATATGCAAATACAAAGTTGCATCTGACTCTTCTATCCTTGTCCCCTACATGCATACTTACTCAAGTATGTACTACGTACTACTTACTGCGTACGGAGTACATCGAGCCTATGCACATGCCCTTCCTGTCAGGTCAGACGCTTCCTGTTGCTGAAATGTCGGCCTTCAGTATCATTGACTAAATTCCACTGTGTAAATTGTACCACAACCACAAAGCGTTGCATGCAAGATTATTACTACTCCTACCGATCAGGCCCAACGAGCCGTAATGCCCTGCTCAAAACCATCGACTGACTTTTAACTTTATCACGGGATTACAAACTAGTAGTACTACTATCAACTTTTTTTTTTTTTTTTTAATCAAACATAGATCACAAATCACAAAATACGAAAATTTGTTTACAAAAAAGAATAACTACACTCGTCCCCAAAAAAAAACAAGTCTGTATCCCCGTTTTGATTAAGAAAAATAGAAGAGCTACCTAGAACATAACCATAAAAATTCGAAAATAAAATAGAAAATCAAACGCCAAAAACCCACGCCTTCGGAAACAATGAACAAAACGCTGACGAGACAGAGATGCAAGTAGTAGTCAACAACAAGGAGGGTGGCTGACGGAAAATAATGAATAAAGACAGAAAAAGAAAAGGGCAAGAAAATCAGGCAGTCGAGTAGTGTTCTGTAACCCAGAAGATGTGCGCTTCAATAAAACAAAAAGGAAAAAAAAAAAAGACGTGAGTATAGCCCATAGAAGATGGATGCGGAATCGATGGTGGTAGCGGCAGGCGTCAACTCGGTGAAGAAAGGATCGAAAGGCTGAGTTGGTAGAAATGCCACGTTAAGTTGATAACGACTCAAGCAAAGCAACATTCCGCCTCCCCCTCCTCTATCAAAGAACCGCAAGCTAAGCTGAAGAGTCCCAGCGAGCGGGCTAGATCCCGACGGAATATCAGGGTTGCCATTCCTTCCCTCTTTCTCCTCCTCCATTCACCTGCTGACCTTGATAAGGCCATAGCGGCAGGAAATGAAGCAAAGGGCAGAGAGTGTTGGCACCCAATCATGAAAAGCCGCAAAAAAAAAAGAGCAAGAAAAGCGCAAAAGCAGAAAAAAGAACAATAGACCAATTCGTGATAGTAAAAAGAAGAGTAAAAAAAAAACGCCAGCGATTAGAGAGGCAGTGGAAGTGGAGAAAGATCGATAAGCGGAGGCTCGTTGTAAGTGAGGCCCCGTTTTTCGGTGGGTATCTCAACCATCACCAAGCCGAAAGCGGCTGGAATAACAAATGTGAGAACAGCAGAGCAGATTGGCCACGATATAAATGAATGCAAAAACGAAAGAAAATGACGTAGAGTGAGACCGGAAGACACAAGCCGCAAGCGAAAAATAGGGGAGGACACGGGTGATGCGTCGTCGCAGGCTAAAGACACGCATTCAGCACTTGAGTGTGTCTTGAGCATGGCGATAATCACAACCGTGAGTTGGGCCAACGATAAGGAAATCGAAGACCCGGGCTTGTCAAGCAGGCACAATGCAATTCCAGTGGCTACAAGGTCAATGCCTTACAGACTAAACGGAGTAACATAGCGCAGTAGCAAAACACAAGCGAACAGGGAGGGCATGAATGCATGGGTGATGATGGCTGGTGGACCTCATCATCATGTGGTGTGCAGCTCGGCCCAAGCAGTAGCAATGACTGCCAATCGCTCGTGCTGTTTCCGTGGGGCAAGGCATCTGGCGTCTGGTCTATCCTCAAAGGGAAATGTGAAGGGTATCGTCTCGGCAAAAGAATGCGACACGGCAAAGGACAGAGAAGGGATCGATGATGCCGAGTTCTCTTGTCGTTCGGAATCGGCCATTTCTCGAGAGATACCGGTTCATCGAATTAGGTGTGTCGTGGTATGGGGAGGTGATGGGTGGGTGGCAATCTGCTCTGCTTAATAATCGTCGTAGTCGGTCTCGTTAAACACCCTTGACGACAGCGGTGCGCTCCGAGATGAGCTGGGCGGCGTTTTGCTCGTGAGACTGCTTTTTGCACTATTGCTTGAGTCAGTAAACAGTTCAGAGTCACTGTTAAGCATATCCAGGGTATCGTAAAGGCCAACCAGCCACCACTTGGTAGCGGTAGCTGTGGGCTCTACCACCGAGCGCGGAGCAGCCAGAGCGAGACTCGGGCGGCCATTGCGGCGATTGCGTCTCGGGCTTCTGCACTTCTTGTAGACTTTGGAAGCGCAGGGGGAAGACTCGCGCAGAGGCGACGGCGGCGGGGTTTGCTGACGTTCTGTAACAGGAGCTAAAGCAGCACCGGCAGAAGAAAGACTAGAAACAAAAGAACTGGAGTGCGAGATACTTACGTCCTCCAGACCAGAGCACTTGTGGTCTTCGAGCAGACGGTGCTTGCCGCAGAAGTGGCCATGGCAAAAGCCGCAATCTCCGACGATGCGCTGGGCAACCTCACGGCACTGCTTGAAAGTGCAACGAGCCTTCTTGGCCATTTTGAGTATGTGAAAAAAAAGAAGAGAAAAAAAAGTTGATGTAGCCGCTGGATCTTTTGACGATGGTCAAAAGAGATGGCAAATGGGTAAATAAGTTAACCGCAAACGAGGTCGAGCGATTTAATAAGAGAAAATTAGGAAGATGAATGCAGGAGAATCTGTGGATGTAAAAAGAAGAGATGAATGGAGTCACAACGACGATGGTTGAATGAATAAGAGTGAACAGAGAAGAAGAAAAGGGGAAGGAGAAGAGAAACAGAAAAGACGGTTGTTTGAAAGAAGGGAAACTGCCAATGCTATTTATACGAGGAGGGAGGGAGGGAGGGTGCGACAACCAAAAGGAAGGTACACAGGACAAGCAAGCACGCAAGCATGTGTGTGTGTGTGCAAGGCAAGAAGGCAGGCGCAGGATGGGATAAGGGTAGGATATTCCATAGTAGTACTTAAGTAGTATTAATTACCATATTGATTATTCTAGGTATGGGGTGACGAGCTATCTCTTTTTTCGGGCTGTTTTTTTTATTTATTGTTATTTTTTCTATTATTTGGGCATTATATTTTTACGCTTTCGGGGCTGGCTTGGTACAAGCAAACAAAGCACGCACGCACATACAACACAAAGCAAGATAAAGTGTTAGCAATAGTACTCCGTACTAGTACGGAGTAGTAGTACTAATAGTTAGTCAGACAACACGTCAGAGCAGACAAACGACGCTTGAGCCGGACAAGGCGAAGCAAGTGCCAGAATAAACACTAAAATGTGGCAAGATAAAAGATTTTGGTAATTTAGAATTGCTGCTAGACTCTACCTGAATAGTCATGTGACGGTAGCACGGAGTCCTAGAGTAGATTTCAGCCGCATTCTAGATTTAAGCGATGGCAGAGGGCGGGTTTATCGGGACTAGGACTCCAGACGTCTCAAGCTACATAACGTCTTATGAGACCGGCTAAGTCGGATTCAAGATTTGACCTGAGATTATCTTGAATGATGTTTGTCTAACTACTAATACCTTACTACGAATAGCGAGTTTTAGTTAGCGGGCAAAGGGCTATGGAAGCGGTAAGAAGCAAACAGAATAAAACGGGGTACAAAGGCTGGAAGATTGAGCTAGCTAGCTAGCTAGCTAGAGGTAGGATAAGGTAAGTACTTAAGTATGTATTACAAGAAGCAAAGAGTAGGCTTATTCAGCTATGTATTGAATAGCAACAAATCAATAAAAGGATAAATGCTCGTAAATAGAAGGCAGGAAATCAGTTAATACTGCCAGCTGTACTTTTAAATGAATGTAAGTTGTACTTACTTATTTAAGTACATACGGAAAGGTGGTAGTACGCAGTACTACTACTACTACTACAAACGCTATGCGGGCTAGCACTTTTATCGCCCAGTACAAATGACGCCCGCGCCCCACTTGGCCGGCGCTGCCCAACAGCTTAACGACCGATCCTGACGCTCCTCGCAAGGTTCCTTACAAGGTACCGAGTACACAAGTACTACTGCAAGTAAGTACATACAGTACAGGTACAATGGCTGTGTTGCATACATGTTTCCCGCCAACTAAATTTGTGGCCAGACTTTCCTTGCATCGCTGTATTGAGGGGTACGAGGTTGCTACTACTGACTGAAGCAATGCCGCTGGGTTTAATCGGCCAGCCAATATCGCTTCCGTAAATGCTTGGTATCATCTACCAGCGTACCAACTTTGTGGTTCTTCCTTGGTTTCCCTTCCCCTCCAACTTGTTGCCCTTTTGGCTCATTGAGAAGTCGTTTCGCCCTAATTCGCAAACCGCGAAATACAGCAAAAATAGCACACGTGGGTTGGTTGATTCCGCTTCGCAGTTTTATAGCCAACAGCCCTCAAGGCATCAGAACGGCTGACAATAATCAATCAATAAATACACAATAAGTAAGAAAGATGGGAATGATAAAGAAGTGAAAAGAAACGAGCATCGGCTAACTAAAGGCAGTCAAGGGATCACGTTCGTTCAAGATAGCCGCTATAAAAATATGCACTTTGAATATTCAGCTCACCTAATCCTTAATGCCACCTGATTTCTTTCAAAGTGTATGACAATCAAATCGAATCAGCTGTAATCTTTGAAGGAACAAAATGCAACAAGGCCAACAGCGCCTAAAAACCCAACAAAACAAACCCTTGCCAAGCTGCTTTCTGACCAACCAACCAACCATTTAGTACTGGCAGTATCCTGAACCCCTTGCCCGCTTTGTCTTGGCCAGTCCTGCTGACTTGAGCCGCTGTAGTTTTTTTTTTTTTTTTTTTTTTTTTTTTTTTTTTTTTTTTTTTTTTTTTTTTTTTTTTCAAGCCGCCACTTGTCCCATCGGCCTGCTGCTGTGTATTCTTTTATTTTTGAGGCTTTGTTTTGAGCTGAGTTGAGCAAATTCCTTGAGGAGAACGATAAAACCGAGATTTTGAGTGGGTGTTGGCTGATATGTTTTCTTGCATTATGTATTTGGCAGCTCGTTTTGCGGTACGCAGTAATTAATCTTTTTTACTGTCAAAGAACAACACCTCAGAAGTTAGTCATATCTGGGATGAGGCCTCTTCCTTGACGGCCGCCCTTCCTTCGCCGAAGCTCTTCTTTGTCTCCAGGCGTTTTTTTAGCACATGCCCGATGTGATTCAATTCCACGTATCTTTTTGGCACAAGAACGCAAAGGCCTGGACCGACAAACAACATTCCGTAAACGTCCGTGCTCACTTTTAGGTCGGCGCTTGAATTGAGTTGATTATAGAGGATTACTTACATCATCTTTGCACTTACTTCTCTGCCAATACATCCAAGCCAAGTCCTCAGCTATTGAATCTAAATGAGCCCTACTTCATAGCAAAAGCTGAAATGACAATCGAAAAGTAAACAAAAGTAAGCGACTTCTGGCTTGCTTCTCAGGTCACACACATGATGTCGGTCTGTCCCACGCCCACTAACAATTCAAGTCTCGCGCTTCCAGATTCATTGATTATACTGTGTATGGCGTAAATTAATCTCTGGCCAGTGAAGCAGACAGCAAAAAGGCAAAAAAGAAGAAAAAAGGAAAAAAAGGAAAAAAAGGAAAAAAAGAAAAAAAAAAAAGAAAAAAAAGTAGAAAAAAGAAGGAGAAAAAAGAGAGAAAAGCCCGTTGTGCGTCTTTAGCTGCTACGCAGCATGTGCCACCCGAAGAATTGGCTTTGTTATACTCTGCATATGCAAGTGGCACTTCACAAAGTTGTATGACCATTTCTGTGTATCCGTTGTACACAGTATGTTACAGTACAGTAGTACGCAGCAAGTATCTATCTATTTTGACAAACAAAGCACCCGGCCGACGGAAATTGCGTTTTGTGTATTGGACGGTATCTCGTGACACTACGGCTGGCGATACATTAACTTGATGTAATTTCCCACATGTCACTATTCCCGCGGCTATTCCGCCAATGTATTTTTGCCATACTGTATATGTAAAATCAAAAGCCAACATACTCTGGACAAAGACATGATAGGCGGCACAGAAGGGTCGCGGTGGTTAAATCGCTGCAACTTTAACTGCAGATATCTCATGCAAGTATTGCTGAGCAACATGCATTGCAGGAAGGGTGTAATCGCTCCCTTTTATTGGTACACAGCATTGTTTTTATACAGTACTGTGCCTGAACCGGTATTTCCTTCCTGAGCTACTCTATCCTACAACAAGGCGAACGCTGTTGGGGCTCTTCTTGGCTCAGTAAATAAAAGAAATTAATATATTGGGTTTGGAGCGCCTCTATTGTCTCAGTCCACTCACAGTGGGTACCGCCAGTGACTTTTACTCTGTATGATTCTAGAATTCATAGAAGGCGGTAGAAGACCTGTTCCGACTAACTCCCAAAGCGATTTCTTTTGTACGACGCTGGGTCGAATATGTCCCTGAACAAACTGTGGAATGCAAAGAAGTGGACTCGACTGCGCGTTGAATTTTTTTTTTTTTTTGAAATGTTAAACTACAAATTAGAATTGCCAGATGAAAACGGAAACGGGAATGATGCTGTGATGTATGATGCTGTGATTTATGATGTAATGAACGGTTATTTCTTTGTACTTTCTACTTGAGTATTACTACTACGTACGTAGCTGCCTGATTCGGGGTCATAATGTGTTCTTTACTACAGTGTACAGCCTCGTCTTTGTCGGAATGGCCAAATTTTGCACAAAGAGAAGTAAATGCTAGCAGCATGTTCTACTTAAGCAAGCAAGTACCAAGTACAACGTGCATACAGTAGCAAATAGCAATCTGCATGATAGGCGTATGCGTTCACGTCATGGCTGCAAGTACCTTGTATGTATTTCCATCTTGGGCCTTGTCAAGGGTTCAAATGAAAGTGCGTGTGCTAATTGCTGCCTTGCCTTGCCCGTTTTTTATTTGTCTTTTTCTTTTCTTTTATTTATTTATTCATTTTTTTTTTTCATTTAAAGTACAAAACTCTTATCCCTGTCATATCACACCAAAACAGACTTCGTGCCGCTCGCATCAAAATCGTATCGCAATGGCATCGCAGATCCAACCCTAGTTTACGAAACAACAAGGAAGGTAATGCAGTCCCTGGTCTTGTTGAGGGCTGGCTGAGTTGGCCATAGCCATTACTCTGATACAAAGGGAAAGTGGCTATCAATGAGTAGAGTGCAGGTTTACAGAGAGGGATATACGACTACACCGTACATACTAAAGACGGAATCTCCAATGGCTGGGAATACAAGGGGAATAACCGAATCAGGCATTACATTGTCTATTCATAATACTACACAGTAGCAATATGGCTACCACTTCTGTCTCCGTCTCCGTTTCCGCTTCCATCTCTGCCTCGCCTTCACTTCACCTTTTCCCTCCTGATGGATGCACATAAAACACTGTACACATAGCCACTTGCCGCAGCACGGCACAGAACGCTACATATGTATTGTGATGTGGCTGCTCGGCTCTGCTACGTGGCTGACCGTCCTTCGCTGAAGAGGCGGAACCTTGGAAAAAAGCAATGGTTGGCAGACATTGACATCGTGCCCGACCGACTATACCATCCCTTGCCCCGTCCTGCCATTTTATTAGTGCCTATCAATCTACCCAAGCATTTATTTATGTACATTGACCTCCTGACTTAT
The DNA here is from genome assembly GCA_001513885.1 of Thielaviopsis musarum. NCBI lineage: Eukaryota > Fungi > Ascomycota > Sordariomycetes > Microascales > Ceratocystidaceae > Thielaviopsis > Thielaviopsis musarum. Next base: position 22,290 of record LKBB01000228.1, read on the forward strand.
CCGCTTCCAACCACATACATCTCTCCGTTCTTGTTCTTTGCCTTTTCTTGGATACCTTTTTGGTTCTCTGTCTGGTTCTTGTTCTTTGTCTGGCTCTGATTCACTCACTCCCTTGCCGATACGTGTCGGGCTGTCGCCCTGCATATTCCCCTCTTTGGCCTGCAAAGCGGTGCGCTGATACAACCATACTAGCAAGCCACTCCCAGCTGGAATCACTATCAGATACCGCTAAGTACCGGGCTTGGTTTATCGAAACATACCTACAATGACATCATAGATCATAGCCTAACCACTTTGACCTTCCCTTTGTATAACCCTAGTCTTTCAACAAGACATCTTCACCTTGCACCAAACAAGTCCAGAATATATTCCAGACAATATAGCACCCTGCTAGAATGAGCGTGACATCATGTATGTGTAGCAATTATTTCTTTTTTTTGTCATTATATCGTCAATGCTATGCTAGTACAAACACACACATACACACTTAGTTGCGCATATCAACAACAGCACGGATGCAGTCGCCAGAGTGCATCACCTCAAAGGCGTCGTTCATCTCGCTAAACACCTTGCGGTGGGTGATGAACTCGTCAACCTTGAGCTTGCCATCGAGGTAGTCCTGGACCAGACCACCCATCTGCGAGCGGCCCTTGACACCGCCAAAGGCGCAGCCCTTCCACACACGGCCGGTGACCAACTGGAAGGCTGTTGATTTTGTTAGCATTTGTATGGACAGGCATTTTTGAGAGTTGTGGGAACTTACGGCGGGTGGAAATCTCCTGGCCGGCAGCGGCAACACCAATGACAATCGACTGACCCCAACCCTTGTGGCACGCCTCCAGAGCAGCACGCATGACGCTAACGTTACCGGTGCAGTCAAAAGTGTAGTCGCAACCACCGTCAGTCATCTCAATCAGCTTCTCCGTGACAGTCTGGCCCTCCAGCTTGGTGGGGTTGACAAAGTCGGTAGCGCCAAACTTGCGCGCCCACTCCTCCTTGCTGGGGTTGACATCGACCACAATGATCTTGCCAGCCTTGTTTATGACGGCGCCCTGGACGACCGACAGACCGACACAGCCGGCACCAAAAACCGCAATGTTGGAGCCCTCTTCGACGGCGGCAGTGATGCGCGCAGCACCGTAGCCAGTGGTGATACCGCAGCCCAGCAGGCAGGTGCGGTCCATGGGCGCATCAGGCTGCACAGCGACGACCGAAATGTCGGCAACGACAGTGTACTGCGAGAAGGTCGAGGTGCCCATGAAGTGCAGCAGGTCCTTGCCCTTGCACTTGAAGCGGCTGGTGCCGTCGGGCATCACACCCTTGCCTTGGGTAGCGCGGATCTTGCCGCACAGGTTGGTCTTGCCCGACTTGCAGAACTTGCATTCACCGCACTCAGGAGTGTACAAGGCGACGACGTGATCACCGGGCTTGACGTTGGTGACGCCTTCGCCAACGGATTCAACGACACCGGCACCCTCGTGGCCCAGAACGACGGGGAAAGCACCCTCGGGGTCCTTGCCGGACAGGGTGTAGGCGTCTGTCGCGGTAAAACAATCGATATTAGCATGGGTAAAAGTAGCCTATCAGAATCTAGTATCGGAAACGTACCGGTGTGGCAGACACCAGTGTAGTAGATCTGGATGCGGACCTCGTGGGCCTTGGGGGGAGCAACCTCAATGTCCTCCAGGGACAGAGGAGCACCGGCCTCCCAGGCAACGGCCGCCTTGCAGGTAATAGTCTGTAGAATAAAGCGAGGGAGGGTTAGCTTTCGGGTTACCACAACAGTGCGCTTTTGGCTGTGTTAATCCGTTAAGCCGCAAACTTGGGCGTTTCTTGTCCATGGGCGGCATTTGTTTCACTCAGCCAAAAGCAATGGTGTGAGAAAATAAAAAATAAAAATAAGAAAAAATATATTAAAAAAAAGAAAGAGCGCGTATGGTGTAAAATTACCTTGCCAACAGTGTCAGCCATTGTGAATGAAGAGCAGATTCAAGATGAATGAATAATTGAATGGGGAGATCTCATCCAAGAGAAAGAAGAAAAAAAGAAAAAAAAAAAGAGGGAAATCAATCAAGTACAGAAACCGGAGAAAACGCAGTGATTATGTATAGAAATGAGAAGGGCCTCTAGCTTGGTGCGGGGTGGAAATAGTGGGCTTGCCTTGGTAAGGGCGCTCGTTGTCGCAAATACCGTTGCAGTTGGTGGCAAGCAGCAAACGCAGGAAACTACGTTGCAGCTGCTCGGCTTGAATACGCTGCAAGACGACAATATACTACTACTACGGAGTACTACTACTACATGTACTGCGTACTACGCAGCAAAAAAAAATGAATGAATAAAAAAAAAAAAGGCGGCCCGGCTGGTGCTCTTAACGCAAGCAGCTGCCACCCACGGTAAACGGCAAAGCCTAAAGGATCAAAACGTGGCGGTTGCCCGCAATCCGCAATCAAGCGAGAACTCTGCGCTGAGATAACGGCGGACCGCTTTTAACATCCAGGGTTTTCACGGAGTACCTGAAAAGAGCACAAAACGCTTTCCCTTGAGTAGACAACGGAGCTATTACATGTATCACTGGCCTCCTTGAGCTTCACATAGAAGCTCGAAAGCAGATATCTTTACTTACTACTTGAGCTATCAGCGCCCTGTAGGATCCCTCAGAAATACGTCGGTCGGCGATGCTTGTATGTTACTTGCCTATAACGGCATAGATGCAGCAGGCAACAGACTAACTGCAACTGAAGAGCTAGGGTTTCAACGATATCTCGCCAATTGGATCAATATTATCAAGATAGCAACACAGCATCCGGGGCGGCTCCATTTTTTCCTTCAATAGATGGGCGCATTTTCCCTGTCGATAACATACCTCGGCCGCCGGCAACGGAATACTGTTTGTATTATCCAATGAGATGCTACAAGTAAAAATGCGCCAGCTTGACGTGATGCCACATGGCAGGATTATGGGTTTAGGGTTAGGGTCACTTATCCGGCTGATCCTCGGAGTGTTAGGGGAAGAATTTGCATAGTACTAGAGAAGTTGAACAGAATGGAGATGGCTTCATGGAAAGAAGAGAGAGACATGAACCTGAAGAATTGTTATTTTGCTCTTTTGTTTTGCTAGTTTTATTGTTTTGCTCGTTGTAATTTTATTTGCTGTTAACTTGTTACTTTTTACCTGACCTCTACTGTTTCGTTTTGAGATTGGTCAATTGGTACGAATCGGTATCCCCTACGATTATCCGATTCGTACCGCCACACTGTTCCGTGGCGCGACTCCGGTTGCGCCACATTACAACTCTACTACACCCGGTTTCCCTAATTTATATATCTCATAGTCTCCCTATCTAGTTTTAGTACAATTCGAACTTCTTTTACTTTACTTACTCTATGCTAATATCGCTTGATTTACGAGAGACCAAAACGTTACATCTACCAGTTCAACACTGGTTGACACACATGCCCACTGCCAGAACTAATCGACATACAGCAGTGAGTAGTAGCTATTTGTAAGCAAATTTGAGCTTTGCTATATATTAGTTGGTTCAGATAGTACTATATAGGTATATGCATCAACCAGTTTCAAACAGGTAGAGGCTAAGTAAAAAGTAACAATTTAATAGCAAATAAAATTATGACAAGCAAAACGATAAAACTAGTAAAATAAAAGAGCAAAATAATAGTTCTTCAGGTTCATGTCTCTCTCTTCTTTCCATGAAGCCATCTCCATTCTGTTCAACTTCTCTAGTACTACACAAATTCTTTCCTAACACTCCAAGGATCAGCCGGATAAGTGGCTCTAAGCCTAAACCCATAATTCCGCCACGCGGCAGCTTGAAAGTGGTTGATGCTAGGGTTGATGACCCTAGCAAAACTTTCGGTCAGTTCTCTCTCACCGAATCCATGTTCTCACCGAACCTCTACCGAGCTCTTGTTAGCAACGCGACCCTGCATCCCACAGAAAGAAATGGCAAACTCTTTTCACAAGCCATATAAACTACAAAAGACACTCCAACTGTCTCTTTATTGCACCCCGGCTCACGGCGGTTTAATTCTTAACTTCTTTTTCCTCCTGGCAATCGTTGCACGCATTCTTTTGTTCTCAGTCCGTTGTACTGTAGCCTCGTCAAAATCTATCTTGATTGGGATTCGGCCCAAAAAAAAAAATAGACTTCAGCCTTGCCAAATTAGGACCTTTATTTTTTCCAGTTGGTTGCGCGCCCTGCTCCACAACCCAAACACCTCACGACTTTCTCTTTCGAGAGTCGCATTTGTCTTTGGAACATCAACCTGGCAACCTATTTTGCCTCTGAATTTCCAGCTCTTTTAGTGATTGGCGCTACTGCCGTCGCGTAACCAGAGCAGCTTCTTTTTATTTTTCGTCTGTCTGTCTATCGGTTTGCTCGCCAGCCAGACAGCCAATCAACCACCACAATGTTTTCGAAACAAAACGCCAAAAGCAACGGCGCACAAAGCTTTGCGGCCGGCCCGAAAAGCCTGTTTGGCTCTACAGACGCCGATAGCCAGCCGGCAAAGGTCTTGGATAAGAACAAGACCGGTACGTTCCGACTGGACATCAACGAAGAGTCGGAAGATGAGTCGCAGTTCAGTGGCGACGGCGACGACGACCAAGACGGCCAAGGTTACGCCGAGGACGAGGACCAAGACGAAGAGCCCGAAAACGAGCTTGACGCTGCTATGAACCAGCTCATCCAACGCGACATTGACGCCACATATGACGAGACCTTTGACGACAAAGTCGGGCGATCGATCGAAGATAGCGAAGACAACAACATCGACGATCTTTTCCTTAACCTGCAGCACAAGCGCCAGAGCACCGACTTTGACGAGGAGGCCTTCCAAGATCTGCTGCGCGCAACTCCGGCGGCGACTAAGCGCATGAAGCGCGAAGCTGAGAGCATAGCCCGGGCGTCGCGGGCAACACCAGGCAAAAACGAGTTCCACTATGCGCAGATCTGTAAGGACATTTACTCGCAGATGGACTTTGCCGATCTGTCGGAAAACGAATCCATCGAAATCATTCTCAAGACGGAGGAAAAGATTATGAGTCTCTACGACGAAGGCGTTGGACCAACAGACGACGAAGAGCGGCTGGATGCATCCATGGCAACCACTGCTATCACTCTGGTTAACCTGTGGAACACGTACGCCAGCGAACTTCCCAATCCCGATGAGCACGAAACGACGATTGGCCCCGGCTTGTACGCTGAGCGCTTCCGCAAAGCCTCGTGGGTTGCCCACCTGCTGCTTCTGACACACCATGCCCGCTTTATTTGCGACGATTTCTCCAACGGCGAGCCAGTGCCGCTACCCGAGTCGCTGTTTGGCTGGCTCGAGACGGAACACAACCCCTACCGCCACCAGGTCCGCGAAATACTCGCCTTTGAGCCCAGCCCGGCGTCGCACTCGCTATTCTGGCAGACTCTGCGCGCTGTGCTGATTCGTGGCCAGGTTAACCAGGTCATTGAGCTGCTCAGCTCAGCAGGCTGGGAACATACCCAGAAGCGTTCGGGCAGCTACGAATACACGGGTCGCGTGCTGGAGAACATCAAAAAGGCCATCCAGGACACGATTGAGATGCTGTACGAGTGCCCTGGTCGTACAGGCAACTGGAACATTTGGGCTCCAGAGTGGACGCTGTTCCGCGTCAAGGCCCGTTCGGCCTGGGATCGTCTGTCGCGCTTTGCCGAAGGTCGTGGCCGTACACAGCCCGCCTTTGGCGAGAGCACCTTTTCCAACGGCACCGAGTCATCAATGACGACGCTGTCACGGAAAGCCGAAAGCCTTGTTCCTTGGGACATTTACCAGCAGCTTAGCTCACTCTTTGATATTGTCAAGGGCGAGCCAGGCCCTGTCCTGCAAGTGGCGCAAGACTGGCTGGAGGCTAGTGTTGGCCTGTGTGGCTGGTGGAAGCAGGACAATGATAGACGGCGCGGGTCCGTGTTTGGCCGCAACAATGTGACGCAACAGGAGCTGTATGCCGAGCGTTTGTGCGACGCCTTCCACCTGGCCCTCAGCTCTGAATTTGAGCTTAACACGCTCAACCACTGCGAAATGGCTGCCGCCGCCATCTTTGAGGGCAACTATACCGCCGCCATTGGCTTCATGCGCTGTTGGTCGCTTCCTGTGGCGTCCGCTGCGGCCGAAATCGGCTCGCTAGCGCATTGGCTACCAAAGCGTGAGACGCGCGCGCCCAAGGCCATGGAGGACTTTGACGAGATGGACCTTGAGGTGCTGGGCATGGCTAAGCAGGGTCCCGATGAGATTGACGGCATGAAGGATACCACTTTGGTGGCGTATGCGCGTGAACTTGCCGGCATTGACCTGATCACCCCCGACGAGTATGGCTGGGAAATGGCGACGCGAGTGCTTGGCCGTCTGGACTCGGTGACACGGGCCGAGGAAACAATTCGTGAGTTATTGCATGATGTGCTGGATAGCATTGATGTCAACTCAAGCTCCAGCGTGGAACGTGTGTGGCGGATCCTTGTTGACCTGGGCATGAACAACTTTGCCCAAGAAAGCGCAGAGGTAAGCTTTTTTCTTTTTGGCTTTTTCTTTTTTTTCTTTTTATTCTTGGAAAACAACGCGAAAGAAGAATAATGACTAACTAAGAAACAACAGACCTTTGCCGATCTCTTGAGCCGCGACTCTCACAAATACGGCGAAGCCCTATGGTACTACGCCCTCGCCCACAAGCCGCAAAAAGTCCGCGAAGTCCTCAACCTGCTCACCTCGTACTCCCTCCTACAATCCACCGTCTTCCCGCCCGAAAACGACCTCGACGACCGCCTCGAGGCGCTGCTCACCAACCGCTCCGCCACCCTGCAGCAGCTCGCCAAGCAGGACGTTGAAGCCGCACAACTGCTCGGCCGCATGCTCAGCGGCTACGCCACGCTGCGCAAGTTTTACGAAACCCGCGACTCGATGCTGACGGCGCCGCGCCGCTCGGCCCGCTCGTTTGCCATTCAGCGCCAGGCGGCTGCCGCGCTCGTTGCCGTGATTGCCTCGGCCGACGACAATATCCGCGGCGGCGTGTACGACGCTGCGCGCGATGCTGTCGTCAGCGAGGACTTTTTGCTCGCGCTGCTGGGCGAGGCGCTTGTGTTGGTCAACTCTACGCTGCCCACTGACCCCGTGCTCATCACTGCCGCGCAGATGGACGTGCTCCTCAAGGCCATTGAGGACCTACAGACTGTCGGCGAGCGCGTGTATGCCTCGTGCAACGACTTCTTCAAGGTAGTCCTGGCTGCCACGCCCGGCGGGCTCAAGGGCTCCACGCCGGCGGACCTGCTGGCGTCGACGGCGTCTGGCAGCCTGGCCATGTCCATGTCGTCGTCGATGATTGCGTCGCAGCTGCAACGGTCCATTTCTGGTGCGTCGACGACGTCGGCGGCGGCGGCGTTTGCGGCGGCTGGCACGGTAGATGTAGTGCGGGGATGGGACTGGCGATCGGGCCTGACGGGGGCGACGACTGCGGAGGATGTGTTGCGGATTCTGCGGCTGGGACTGTCCAAGGATTTGGCCAAGTTGTGGCTGATGGATGTTGATGATATTGCTACGTTTTAAAGAGGGTGTTTTATGTTGTTTGGCTTTTTTTTTATGGCTTTGTTAGCGTAATTGCGAATGTTGAATGCAATCAAGGATAAAGCGTGCGACATTCCATTATTCATGAAGCACCTTTGAACATCACATACTCCTCCTACTAGTACTACTACTGCTCCTCATACTCCTCCCTCCTCCTACTACTATTACTACTAGAGTCACACAAAACTTGAGGGTAAAATTGTGGCATTATACCAACCTAAATAGACCAAGAAACGTAAACACAACTGGTACTCCTTTTTGTTCCCTTTGCTAGTATCATCATGATGTGACATTGGGCGCCCTGCTTCTCTCCGCAGACTCAATGGCCGCAGATCAAGCCGCACACCAATCTTTCGCCATAGTTTTGTATCATCGCCAAGAAATAAAAGGAAACACCTCCTGCACAGACGCCACAGCTACTCCTACTCAACCAGTAGCTTAGTTGCCACCGGGGCAGGCAGCCTGAACGTGGCCGGGCTGCTGGCACTTGTAGCACAGCTTCTCGCCAACAGTCGACTCCTTGGGGCAGTCACGGGAGAAGTGGCCGTTCTCGCCGCAGTTGTAGCACTTGGAGCCGTTGGCGCAGTCGCCTAGTTATTGTGTTAGTAGGTGGTACACATATATACAATAAACGCCCACAAGGCAGGCATTCGGATAACTTACGAGACATGTGGCCGTAGCCACCGCAAGAGTAGCACTGCTTCTGCTGGCCGCCGTAGCTGCCGCTCTGGTTGTACGAGTTGTAACCACCACCGTAGCTGCCACCCTGGTTCGAGTCCATGCAGTTGCGGGCAATGTGGCCGGTCTTGCCGCACTTGTAGCACTCAGGGCCGGAGCCGCCAGACATGCCGCCGGGGCCGCTGGGGCCGCTCGACTGAGGGCAGTCACGGGAGATGTGGCCGGACTGGTTGCAGCGGTAGCAGGTCTTGGTGTCCTTGGGACCCTCGGGGCACTCGCGAGAGATGTGACCCTCGTCTGGATTGGTGTTAGTTGAACGGGCAAAGACATAATATCTTCTGAACAAGGGCACTTACTGCCGCAGTTGTAGCTAAAACGCATGTTAGTATCGTACAAGACAATGCTAAAGAAGAATAAACTCACCACTTAGCGGGGGGCTTGTTGGGGCAGTCGCGAGCCTGTACGCAAGAAACAAGGTCCATGTTAGTTCGTGAAGGGAAGGGGAAAGTCAAGATACTCGTCTCTCTTTCTCATTTGCCGCCAGTTCATACCTGGTGATTGGTCGCGCCGCCTAAACTCCTCTGTCAGATCATCTCCTCATCACTTTCACGTCACCAGTTACTGGATTTGATTCCAGTCATCTCTGTGTTTCAAGAGATGGCTGAATTGTTGTTCTTAATCAAGAACAGCCGTCGAGCCATGATAGGAAACAGCCAAACAAGGCTCAATCAATCAATGAAGAAGAAGCCCCATAAAAAAGAAAATAAGTGGGGATTCAGACTGTCAACCAAGCAGACGGGGGGGTCGTCTCTCTCTGATTGTGGCCACTAAAAAAGCGCCTAAAATAATGAGAGAGAAAAAACGCCCGCACCGATTGGGTCTGAACCGCGACACCATATCGCCAGTCGCCGCTCTACAACAGAGCACTCCAAGATTCTGATGAGAAAAAAAGTAATGGTGATTGTAGGCTTGTTTGCCGGTAGAATGAGAGCCATTAAGTCCGTATTTCAGAACTGCAATGGCATCTCTAGCCAAGGGCTGTTCCAGGCATTGATTGGAGTTCACTTCGAAAGCGTATTTTGGTTCTTTCTGAATGAAAAACCAGCGCGGGCTCCAGAATTGGAAGTTTTTCACCGCGGGCTCAAAAAAATTGACCTTTTCATTCTTCTTCGTTTCTTGTGAAATAGAAAACAAAATAATGCATGCCGGCAAGAATAGGATTCTTTACTCACAAGTGTAGCAAGCCTTCTGGGGAGTGTAGTCCATTTTGAATGTTTGATATGAAGAAAAGTGACTGAAAGAAAAATGAGTTAGAAGAAGAAGCGTTTGTGAATTAGGAAAGGAAAAGGGAAGAAAGAAAAGGGTGGGAAGAAAAGAAAACTCGGCGAGAAAAAGGAACAGGGAAGGAAAAAAAAAGAAAAAAAAACGTGAAACGGCGAGTGGCACCAAAACGGGCCGTGTGGTTAACAGAACCAGAACAGGTTGCAGGTGCTTTCTCTTAACCAAGCCAAACCGCTCATTTTGGCGTCTTGCTACTGGCAAAAATGTGGAATTGTGGATCACTGTGCAGAGATTTCCTTCGTGAACTCAGCTCAGCGTAGCGTAAACAAAGGCTTGACTGGACTGGACTGGACTTGACTTGACTGGACTAGCTAGAAACAAGACGCATTCTCGTGAGGTTTGTGGGATAGTGCAGTGCAGTGGAAAGTGTGAGGATTCTTGATTAAGGGTGGTGATTCAAAACGGCCCAATGGTGAACGTATTCTCGAATTGGGTATGGTGTTGTTTGGGAGGTTGTGTGTTAGTGCACAACAGGCTAAGCAGCCTCTGCGTTTTGGGGTTTCTGTTTTTATCGTACCTGGAAAATCTGTAAGGTTGGGCAAAATTGCGTTGAAGAAATGAAGAATGTGAAAGAAGAAAGAGTTTTGGGATCCAGGCTGAAGAAGTGGACAATAACGGGCTTATGAGTGAAAGGGCAAGTCAAACAAGTCGACTGACTGACTGCACGGCAAATCAAGCTAAAGCGGCTTGGTCCAAGCTAGCAGCTGTGAGATAAGTAAAGTATTGCCCGTAAAGGAGGAAGGAACGACGAAGAATTTTCTTTTTTCAATTTGCGGTAACCTAGCCAGCAATTGAAGCGAACAACAGCGCTTCTAACGCACTCCGCTTTTGTTTCTTTGCTCCTCTCCTCCTCTCTTCTCCTTGCAGCGTATGGAGATGTGGAAACCGCTGGGCAAAGCCCGTCAAGACCTGATGACCTGCATGAGAAGTAATTCCCTTGTCTGTTGCTGATAGTACATTGTTTTGTTTACCCCGCCAGACGCACTTGCCCGCCGCCAAGCAAACGCATGTTTACTACGTATATTTTTTTTTATTCCTCGCCCAGTTGTTCTTCAACTGTATGAAGTACTCTGGACAGAGTACATGACCAAAATGGAAATTATACCTCATATTTCACAGTTACATGTTGATCTCTCCGTGTTCAACACTGGTTACATCTTCAATTGACCGGTTTGGATAATAACGTGGGGTATTCACACAACTTCACAACTACCGCCACGTCTTTCCTGTCTCTTCTTCTCCAACCAACGCACCAACGCATCAAGCAGCCGTAGTTTCTTCTTTTTCTTGTCGGTAAGACGTGGCTTTGTTTTTCCTCGCCATAATTCTTCTCTCCTTCCCTTCTAGCTATACCGCTTTGTCGCAGTTGGGCAGGCAGGTAGCCAGGGCGTTACGTACGGACTTTTTGTTCCACATTTTAGCATCAACGCAACAGCAAAACAAATTCACAAATCGCAAACGTGAGGCAGCTGCCGTTTGCTGGCAGTTTGTAGCGGTTTCCACAATTTTCTTACTTCTGTTACTATATGTACGTATATCCAAGTACTTACTGTGCGCAGTACGGAGTACGTTGCTTTTTCTGCCCTTCGCCTTTCTCTCGCCTTTTGCTTCTTTTTCTTGTTTTTGCTTGCTCGGAATTTCCGCCTGAACCACATGTGTACGGTGTAAATTGTCATGTCACGGTAAGCTTACTGATGCGGTTGAGGACGCTGAGACAGCAATCGGGTTTGCGTTGGACAGCAAAGTACTGGATACATGTTTATGAATAGCCGATCCACGCTTATAAAAGTATAAGTTACTTGTGATTGCCACTAGCCTCTTCAGCTCATAAGCAAGCTTTATATCAACTCAGGAAACGCTGTAGCATCCACAGAAAACACGTGAACAGACTAACTACTCCGTATACAAGTCAGGGATAGCCACTACTCTACTCCGTACTTCGTACACCGTACAGAGTACTGCGTAATTTGTCAAAAGGGGGGGGAAGGTGTCTTATCACCTGGGAGAAACAACTTACTCCGTACAAGAAAGTACTACGCGTATACTAGGGAGTGGCAAAGTCGACGCACTTGCTCATCGAAGTTTACGAGTACGAAATACGGAGTTACTCATACACCTTCACAGAAATAGGGTTGCCTATATGCTAGGGTTAGCCACATATGAATCTGCTCAGCAAGCAAATGCTACTCTGTACAACATCAAACACTAAATACACACATTGAACAAACACATATTAGAGACAGATGTAGATTTCTCCATAAATACAGTTGCTATCGTATTGTCAAGTTATATACAATGTAAAGTGATCCAATCTCGCAGTTCAGCTCCAAACTACCACGCCTCCTCTAGTAGCCAGTTACGACAAACTTAGTTCTGCTTGGGGACACCCTTACGGTAGCGACGGCGGCGCAGGCACTTGGTCTTGGTGGCAGCCGCGGCAGACGAAGTGGAGGTGGTTGAAGCGGCAGTCGTGGCATCGGCAGTCGAGGTTCTAGAGGCAACAACGGTGCTCAGGGTAGTGGCAGCAGCGGAAGTAGTGGCAGCAGCGGAAGTAGTGGCAGCAGCGGAAGTAGTGGCAGTAGCAGAAGTAGTGGCAGTAACAGAAGTGGTGGCAGTAACAGAAGTGGTGGCCTCAGTAGCAGCAGAAGTGGCAGCAGTCGACGACGAGCTGTCAGAAGAGCTGTCGGAAGAGCTGTCGGACGAGGAGGATGAGCTGCCAACGGAAGTGGTGACATCACCGTCCTCAATGTACACACCGGCGAAGTAGAAGTCCTCATCGGTGTCCTTGAAGCCAGTGCGGGGAAGTTCCAGAACACCAACGTGCCAGTCGGCACCATCGGACGAAGCCGTGACGCTGACGGCATCGATAATCTTGGTGAGCGCCGACGAGCCAGTCGAGTGCCAGAAGGCAACAGTGTTGCCCGAGAAGTCAATTTCGTAGGCAAAGTTGTGCCAGACACCAGCCTCCCAGGTGGTCTTCCACTGGCTCTTGGAGTTGGCAAAGAACTGCAGGTTGGTGTCGGTGGTTCCGGACTCACCATTAACCCAGCCGTACTTCATCTCGCAAAAGTGACTCTCGAAGAAGGCAATCTGGTGCTCACGGTCGGTCACGGGCGCGTTGGTGGTCTTGCGCATCATGGAAAAGTGGTAGACCGTCTTGCCCTTGTTGATGGCCGCCTTGGTCGAGGGGATCAGCTCAGTACGGAGCATACCATCGTTGTTCCAGTACGAGGTGGTGGTCAGCGAGATCTTGGCAGCCTGGTTAGTGCTGCTCTCGCCGGGGTTGCCGTAGGTGGTAGCGACGTCGACATAGCTGGTGGCATTGTCAGTACCGTGGATGTAGTATTGGTACTGGCCAACCTGGTTGGACCACGACCACTCAGCCAGCTGCGAGACGGTATCGGTGTTGAAGCGACCATCCCAAAGGATGGAGGCCAGAGCGGGAGCGCTCATGTAGAAGAGAGAGGCAACGGAAGACTTCATTGTGGAAGTGAAACAAAAGATATTGTAAGCCGTTAAGGGTTAGTGTCAATGAAAGTAATGTCTAAATCCAAGAGAACTTTGGAAAAAATGGGTGATGAAATATTTCGGAAAATGAATGACGAAGTGAAGAAACGAAGGACCAGGCGGCTAGCGCTCTGTGAAATGATGGCAAACTGTAAATTGGAAGAAACAAAGAAACTCCTGGCTTAAAGAAAGGAAAAGAAAAAAAAAAGAAGAAGGAAAAGAGCAACGCAAAAAAGGGCGAGGAAGCAGCTCTTGTATATATGCGCAGTCAAGCCAGGTCGTGCATTCCTCGTCTCAACTCGTCTCGTCTCTTATTGTCGTTCGTTGCAGCTTCCCAAGACTCGGACTTGGACTAAGACTGCCGTGAAAGTGAAAAGGGAAAAGCCCGGGACCAGGAGCTGTTTCTAGCTTTTACCATGTTGGTTTTGTAACTTTTTTTCTTTGGGGTGCCCGAATTTTGGTGTTTTCACTTGTACGGAGAATAAAAAGGCACACTGGTTTGAAGTTGACCTTGATTTCGCCATTGCGTCACTAAAGCGCCTCATCTCAGCCAGAAACACGCCTTTTCTCTCACACACTCTCTTTCTTTCTTTTCTTTCTTTTCTTTCTTTTCTTTCTTTCTTTTCTTTCTTTTGTTTTGTTTTCTCGCTCGAGCACAAAAGAAATGATGGTTTTGATTTGTTTTATTGGTCTTTGCTTACCGCAAAAATTGTCCCCGAGCGGCCATTTGGGCTTGTCTCCTCCGAGACGAGGCACTTGTTAGCAGCCCGCCGATATTTTGTGTGTACGGACCACCAGCAGAGGGGATCGTGAAGGGTATTCGTTTAGCAGCCAAGTCAAGTGAATGGAAACAAGCTTGTTGCTTAGTCGTCCAATCTCTTCCCTTCCACATTTCCCGACACGCTGCCAAGAAATGCGGACAAGTCCAGCCAAAGCTTGGTATCGGAAACCACATCGTCTTCTTTCTGTGTGTTTATTTAACTTTGCATGTCCAACTTACTCCTTTTCTTCTTTTTCTTTGCCCATTTGTGACATGTCGGCACTGGTGGACAAGAGACAGTTCTAGTCCAGGCTTTGACCGCTATGCCGTGGTACTTGCAGCCAGTCACAATCTCAACACTCAATAGTCCTGTCGCCTCACTTCGGACCATTTATTTCTGTTTTCATAGAGCCTCGTGCTTTTTTCTTCTCCTTTCCACAAGTCTTTCTGCACAAGATAATTACAATTAGTATTCATAAAAAGCCGCCGCTGCTTGAGGCGCCGACTTGCTTCCGTCCACCCATGAATAATGCAGTCTCAAAGTGTGCGAGAGACCAATCCCACCAACCGCAGTTTCAAGCGTCCACAAAAAGGCCGTTCATCCAGGCAGGTCTGTTTTTTCTCTTTTTTTTTTCTTCTTTTTTTTTCTTATAAAAAAGTTGGCTCTGTTCTCCCTGCTTATGACTAGTATATATACGAACTATGCCTGTCAAATCTTGGGATAATCCCCTAGGAACCTGAAACACGACCGCCTGATGATGAAGAGGAAAAAGAAAACTTCATGATTTCTGGTGTGACCAAGCCGCCACAAGAGGAAAGGGCACGTTTCGCATTTCTGAGCTGGCCGTGGTGGAGAGACAAAGGGAGCAACAAAAGAGAAGAAAACATTCAAACCCGTCTGACCGTGAAAGTGGGCGTTGAGCTGGGTTGACGGATGATCAGAAGATCACCGCAACGCATCTTGAAGATCAGAAGATCACCGAAACGCATCTTGAAACATCAGACTAAACTTGCGTGCTTTGATTCAACAAGTGATTTCGGCTCCCGTTGATTATTAGCCTAGAGATGCTTGGGGGGTTCCTCGCCCTGGCTGTGGCTAGCCAAATGTAAGACAAGTTGAGTCCGATGTTATAATTAAAGGTACATAACATATTCCATGGTATCTGGCTTGTCATAAACCAGAAATCTTGTATCGTACCTGTGTTAAACCTGGCCCAGTACTAGGGTTATGGAGCTGCAGTGCTTACCCTGATAGTGCACGTGATATAATGCTTCTGCCAGGCATAAGCCCCACTAATCTCGGAGCTTCTGACCACTTTACGCGTAGAAGCCGCGCGACTTTAAGTCTTGTCCTCTTACTCCATTAATCAAGTAATTGTTTTGTTTAAACACTGTTTGGGCATTTAACTTCCTCATGTGACCGACTCATGTCATTGTCCAGCTGGCACGAGAAGGGGCGACCCGCCCTATTTGAAGCTTTGGCTGCTGTGTGCGATAAAATCGATGAAGATATCGAAGCTGGTACGACTCTTATAGGCTGAGCCGAGAAACACACATCCGGAGTATTGACTGACATTATTATTAGAGTTCAGGGACAAAGCTAGCATATGCCAACACAATTTGAAGCCTGGTGAACTTGAGGCTCTCAGGGCCCGGGCCGCCGATGCTGCCCGATTGGAGCAGGACAACCGCCGTCTCCGAGAGGCCTTATCCAAGCTTGAAAAGGACAGATTCAAGAGAACCAGTCCACCACAGGCGTCCAAAACCACCGATGCGACCTCGCAAAGTGTTCCGGCTTCGGGGTTAGTCGCCGGAGAATCGGCAGCCCCAGCGCGCGATGAGCATGTCGCCAAAAAGTTGCAGCTTCTAGAAGAATCCTACCGCATCTTGAAGACCAACTTTAATACGGCCAAGGTCTCGCTCAACAAGCGGAAAATCGAGCGTGACCAGTGGATCACCTACTCGAAAGAATTAGAAAAGAAGATTCAGAATCTGAAGGCCAAGTCAAAATCCAAGACTGAAGTGTCAACACCCAAGGACTCTGGCAAAATTGCCGATAACGAGCCGATTGCGATCCCGAGTACTAGCTTTATAAGCGAGAGCGACGGCGCCAACATTGAAGATGTTTTCGACAGCAGAACAATAGCTAGTACTGAGCCGCGTCCTCCTTTAATCGATGAAGAGAGAATATGCGATAGCCAGCCGCCACACGACTTGACTATACAGCCCACTGCTTCTAACGCGACCAGCCAAGACTTGCCAGCGCTTCCGCCTCTTGATGCACCCTTGAGACCTGCTTTGATTAAGCCAGAGCCGGTTTCAGACGACAGCGTTGCAATTGTGGATGAGCGGCAGATACGAAAACGGCCGTTGGAAGACACGGAAGCCGAAGAGTCACGTGCAGTGACCCGCATCAAAGAGGAACATTGTGTTGACACACCGATTGTCGATGCGCCGGGCTTCAGTCCGCAAGACAGTATGGATTTGAGCAATGCTGGTCCAAAGTTCCAAACACCAAGGCGCTCAAGGGTTCAAGAAGATATTGCTTGTAGTCTGAATGTCGAGATTTTCTCCTCCCAGAGCTCGGTTATTCCAGATTCCCCAACACATGTTGAAGGCGACACTAGGCAGTGCCCCTCGGTCTGGAACCAGAATGGGACCACGGAAGCCCAGCGGACGGCAATGGACCCGCCATCACGACCAGCCCCTAAACGGTCAGCGTTATCGTCAATATGGGATAGGGATCTCGACCAACATCAAGTTGCACCTAGACCCGGTGTTACCCGAGACCCAGGCGATCGCGTAATCGAAATAATCCGACCAACACAATCAGACGATGGCTCTTCTATTCAAGCCTCCAATGATGAAAATAGACCTCCGTCATACGACTTGAATCAGCAGCAAACACATCCTACAATCAACAGACAGGTCGAACAAAGACGCCATAGTCTGGATCAATTTCATTCCTTGACCGATCTTGACGTTCCACAGCCCAGACAGCTTCCATTCGATAACGTTACAAAGACTTCACGACGGGACTTTAACCGTTCGTTCCACGAAGAGCCTTCTGTAGCAGCTTCTAAGCGTGCGCCAGAAAGGATACAAAGCCCCAATACTTCCTTTTCCGGCTTCCCGCGGGAAAATAATGGCAAGACAAACCCACGTACCGGCGTCCTACGGACAAAGAGGCCCAACGAGCTTGGCCTCGACGACTTCAAGATTAACCCCAAATCCAACAACGGCTACAACTACGCCTACTCGGAAGTTGTCCGCGGCCGCGCCGAACGCGCCGCCCTCCCGGGCTGCACCGATCCGACCTGCTGCGGCCAAGACTTCCACGTGCTCGCGCGCGCCGCGCGGGGTAATCTACCGCGCGCAGCGGAACAGCGCCACGAAGACAAAATCTACCTGGAGCGGTATCTGGGCGACGAGGCGTTCCGGCTCTTTGGCATGACGCGTGAGGAAATGGACGACCTGTGGATCGAGGCCAAGGCCAAGGAGTTGGCGGACCGGTGGGGCAAGCACCGGCATCGGTTTGCGCGCATGAAGTCGCCGCCGGGGTTCTGGAATGCGGATTTCCCGACGACGCAGGAGGTGCAGGCCGAGAGGGACGAGGCAGAGAAGAGGAGGGGGGAGGAGGTGGAGGCGAGATATAGAGAGGCGATGCGGCCGGATGGGCGGTGGCTGTTTCGCGATGAGTGATTTTGTGGTTTATCTCTTGGGGGGCTACGTGAGGAAAAATATAAATGCTGGTTTAGGTTCTAATATTTCTATTGTCAATACAACTTATTCAACTCTTTGTCCGGAGTGACGTCGTGCGCCACGGCACGTGACTCGTCATCCGTGAAATGTCCGACCCACATTAAGATTTAGCAAGCTTTCGCACGTTCCGCCAGCATCAGCTGGGCTTCTGAACGCCCCAGCTTTAGCAGTAAGCAGCAAGTCGGCCGCGGGATTTTGTTCTACACGTTCTTGTTTTAGTTTTTTTTTTTCTCTTCATAGAGCAAGCCAAGAAGAGATAGAGGGGGAAGAAAGGGTGAAACGGGACAGGTATCTTAAGCCAAGTTTGCACGCTTGGTTTGTTTGTTTGTGTGGAGGGGAAGCTAGACTTACTTACCAAGTAGCATGGCCTACAGCCCTTAAAGGCGAACAGCTCATCAATGCGCAGCCTGGCGAGTTAGTGTAAATAGTAGTAGTAATAGCTAGCCCCAGTCTTAGTGTCAATGCCCAATGGCAGGGCGACATTTGGTTGTGGGTAGCACTGGGGGCGGGCAGTTTTCCCAGGCGGGTTTCTATTTCTGTATTCGGGCAGGACGAGCCCAAAAGCTAGCTTCTTCTGCCCCGCCTAACTGGCCTAGGGGGGG
>LKBB01000023.1:0-20819 GCA_001513885.1 Thielaviopsis musarum
GGGGTGGGGAGACGAGATGGGCCAGAAAATGTGTGCTTGGTGCTGTAACAAGTTGACAGGCACAGGGAAGTTAAAAAAGAATTAAAAGAAAAATAGGAAAAAGAAAGAATTAAAAAGAAAAAAAGATTACTTGGATGGCTCAATGTGGCGAGATGGGGACGGGCGGATGAGAAAGAGGATGCAGTTCACTTCTTACAGCAATATCTCTTCTTCCGCTATGAGAGCTGTGCTTTCCTGTGGTTGATGTGCTACTACTACCTACTTTGGCGGTTCGCATAGAATCAGAAGGGACAGCACTTTTCTTTTGTGATGGGGTTTGTTTTTTGTTGGATAATAGCGGTATGTGAGTACTTACAGAGAAAGAAAACAACACCAAAAACTAAACAAAGACACAGCCTTTTGTATGTTATGGGCCGAGTTGTACTGATAGGCGTGAGGTGGGCGTGGTCAAGCGACGGAGCCACAAGAAAAGAGAGACAAGAGCGTGCGGTATTTTGACCGTTGCTTATTGGCGGTAGATGTTACGAGTAGAATGTCTCTAGACGACAGACAGCAGGTGGCGGGTTACTTATGCTGCTGCTACTTCTGTCTTTGTCTTGATGTCTTGGCTGAAAACAAGGCAAAGAGAAAAAGCTGTTTAAGCAAGGTGGTGGTTGTGGTGGTGTCAATGACAAGAATCAAGCCAACCGGCAACAGGCGAGAAAGGAAGACAGGCGGTAAGACAAAAGACAAGAGAAGAAAAGAAAAGAACGAAAGAAAGAAAAGGCGAAGAAGAATAAAGAGAGAGGTCGTTCTTAGGCAGTGGTATCAGTCGAGCCTGGGGAGGAAGAGAAAAACGAAGACGTTTAAGATCGAAACGGGAGGGGCCGAGTATTAAGAAATCAACGTAATGTAATATTTAGATGTTTGTTGTACAAGGTGGGAAATGGCAAAATGAAAGTACATAAAAGAAAAGCAGGAAGCGACTTGATGAAACGATGCAAAAATGAGGCAAGGCCAAAAGAGGGTTCAAAACCGGCAAGTTCTGAAAAGAAGATGCGCTGTTTATTTTGTTTTCGAAAAAGATCCACGATGATGAGGTCAATGAAAAGACTAGCAAAAAGGACGATATGAGAATGAAAATATTAAGAATAAATCTATGATGGTAAAAAAGAAAAAGAAAAAAGGGTAATGTAGGACGATTGAAAAAGAAAAAAAAAAAAGAAGGGCATGAAAGCAGAGTTAAAGCTTAAAGTAGGCGGGGGGCCGAGATGCTTTTGAGGCTGAAGACCACGAGGAGAAGACGACAAATGCTTGTAAGTCGCTAGTTGCCAGGATACCTACTAGTGTAAAAAATTAAAAGGCATTAGTTAGCACAGGCTTCTTAGTATTTAGGATAGCCGATAAGCACAACAAGATAGGGTAGAGTAGCACTTGTACAGGATGGGAATGAGATGAGGTGGTATCGTCTCGTCCCGTCTGGTTGTGGGTGAAAGGACTTGTTCTATAAAACATGCGGAGATGTTTGCTCTGGGCGTGAGTCGACTCATTGCCCTGCCTTTCTTGCTTTTTTCTCAGTCCAGTTCTGTATTTCTTGCGTGCACTACATTGCTACTCTAACTCTCTTTGCTACTTTGCTTTGCTTTTACAACCTTCCATAGATAGCATGGGATGAGATGGGCGGGTCGAGACGGGATGGCATGGCATGGTATAGGATGTGATGGCAATTGAGAATCCCTGGGATGGGGCTCGATATGAACAGGACTTCTGGCGTCGAGACAGGCACGAACGCTTTGAGACGAGAGAAATAAGAAATACTCCAAGTGACATAAAATACCGAAATAAAGCTATGGATCAGACGATAATATAAATGAATATATCACATCGAAGTTTTTTTTTTGGGTAGGGAAAGGAAGAAATAGCAGGGTCAAGATGGCGAGCAAAATAATAAATAGGTTGAATAAAATAACCCCAAAAAGCGTGCAGGGGGGCTAAGACTTTTCTGAATAAAAAGAAAATGCAAATAAAATAGTTGGCAAAGAAGATGAGCAGGGCTGCGAAGAAAACGAGAAAAATGGCACAACAAAAAAAATTCTGAACAGCAGAGCGTGTAGTGAAAGTGAGAGGTTATGGTTACAAGCTAGAAGACAAAGATTTTGACTGGAAAAGCGTACAAGCATGACAGCATATATTAGGGCTCTTCTCCGACAGCAAGGTATATAACTACTTACTGCTGCAGGATACTGTAGTTGGCTTACTCTTGTCTACCTAGAGTAACTTAATTCCCGCGGATGCCCAAGCGGTCGTTATTACCAATTGTGTGGCTGTCAGTCAGAACTTTCCCGGCCAGACAAAGGCAAGACGAGGTTTGGCTGCACGCACAAAAATGCAAGAAGCGTTTCCCCTTGTTGCTCGCCTTGGCACACTAGACGTGCAGTGCTGGCCCTAGGTGTCAGTATAGTCTAGTCACCAAGAAGTAACACTGCTGAGGAGTTAGAGTAGGACTCCATAGGAGAGAGAAATGGCACGTTATTGGCCATTGTGCGTCAAGTGAATCTATTGGTTGTATTCATGTCTGACTTGCAATTTCGTCGTAACATAAGTATGTTTTATGGCGTGTAGTTGAACATCAAGCAGTTATGTAAATCTATTCTTACTCAGAATGACGAGCCTGTCTGTCAAAGCAAGACGGCAAGGATAGAGAAAGGAAAGCAAGCCACAGCATCACTCCTTAAACGGAAAGGCGCTACAGGGCAGAGTTGACAATAGTAGTAAAAGAAAAAGAAAATCAGGTTTGGTCAGGGCAGGCTGGGCTAGACTAGGTTAGGCCATGCCAAAGCAAGACAAAACCTACTTTGTAACAGTAATTGGAGGGGCATGGCGATCTTGCTCAACATACTTACTTACTCAAGTAAGTATGCAACTCGGCACTCGGCCTGGTTTCCTGGTAATATTCAAAAACACACTGGGGCTAGAATGTGCTGAATAGACGGCTTTATATTCTCAGAATCAACAGAGAAAGAAGAAGAAATATTTATGCAATAACCTGACAACACGTGGCTTTGTTCGGAAAAAGAAGAAAAAAGAAAAAAAAACAAAAGGTTACCGCTACGAAAAAGAAAAAGAAAAAAAAGGAAATTTGAGAAAAGAAAATTAAGTGTACATGGATCGGCTAAATCGAAGTGAGCAGGATGACACTGCTTCTCTAGAGCTCAAGAACTTGACGTCGGCAGAAGTAGTGAGAACTACGGGCGGCTAAGAGCGTGAGCAGGCAAACGGACCTAGAACTCGAGCGAGGAACTGGACATCGGTATTAAACGTTCCTTCTCATTTCTATCGCCTTTCTTTCCGTTTCTTTTTTCTATTGCTTAAAAAAAGCAGAACACGTTGTGGTTCGTTTGTAGGCAACTTCGACGTTGGTTTTGGTTTTAGCCACTTGTTTTAGTTTTTTTTTAAAATGTCATTGAGAACGCTTCATAAACAGAATAGCGTCTTAGTGAATCAAACAGCCACTGCAATTAAGCTTGGTCAAGTGGCAAAGGTGAAGTTCTAAAACTATTGACCTACTTACGTACTTAAGTACAGCTCAAACCAAACACCACACCATGATCAAGACGCCAAGCAGTTCTGCCCTCATCCCTTCTTTTGCCGGTTCACTGATTTCTCATTTGCGACATCGCCTTGCAAGTAAACCTACTAGTACTACGAGAACCTCGGCCATTACCAAGAATAAAAAAGAAAATGGAAATCTGGAGTCCTCTTTGTTGTCCTTGAAAGTCCAAAATACAGGGTCCAGTAGCAAAATCTCGAGAACGAAAAGAATGCCAAACAAGGGACCTGGCAACGAGGCCTATTTCTTAGCAGACCTACGAACCGAACCGGTCCCGATAAAATCATCGATAAATTGCCCTAGAAAAATACCTCCCTCAAGCCCATGTGGCTGACTGTTTCTGAGATGATCAATAAAATCGGCGTATTTTAACGCCGCGTTACAGAATTTCTTAGTGCGTCTGGAAGTGATTTCACCTTTACCGTTTTCTTTTTTTAAATTCTTTAGGACCTTTCTTTTTCTAGGCTGGTTTTGTCTGTCGCTTATCCAGTTTTTTTTTTCTTCTTAGTAAAACTAGATTTCTACTAAACCGATTTGAGAAGGTCTCCCTTTCGGCTAGAACTCAATAGAAAATTCGGCTCTATAACCAAATCGTAGATATTATTAGCGCCAAAATCCAAGTTTGTCCTTTGTTTTTCTTCATGCTGCAAGCTATATGGCCTAAAACCTTGGCAAAGAATCCCCTAAATTACGACTTTTTTTTATTTCTGCGGTCTCCCTTTTTTTAAATCTTCGTTCCGAGTGACTGCTTTATTTTTCCGGTGCTTTGTTTTTTGTCTTGGCACGGTGCTGGCATGGGGAGGTCTTGGAGGGGCATTTCTCTTCTTTAATAGGTGAGCCATCAATAAGTCAGCTGTAATCTTTTTTTTCTTCAAATCGTGGGTGGCATATTTCATGGTAGAAGCGAAATAGACTTGTGGAAGTTCAAGTTCAAGTCATAGTAGTACTAGATCAACTTTTCCGAGGGGCTGGATCGCTCACTTTACAAGTAGTACTACTAGTTGGCTGTAAACCAACTAACAAGCTCCTCCACACAAGTGCGTCTCATTCAGGGAAGGACGAGCCGAAGCTGTGCCTTGCTAATGAAGCTACTTATGTCTGCCAACTACGGATTTGAGAGTACCCGAAGAATAACTGGACGAATAACTGGAAAGTAATCAAAATTAAGAAAGGAAATAACGGAAACGGGATGGGAAATAGCCGTGCTTTATCCTCCTTTTTTTTCCTCTCTCTTTTCCTAACAGGAAAAATAAATAGCCAACATGTGCGTGTCGATGGGCGCTTTTTCCTTCCTTCAACAGGCTTATTTGCTTAACACGCACTGTATATTCGTCTGCTGTTATGCTACGCATTGTAAAGTACTCAGGTAAGTATTTAAGGAATCACAGCCAGGCGAAAGACCTTGCAGCTTCTGGAGATTTTCCTAATTGAGAACGAGTAAACTGCAGAACAGCAGCACTATTAGTTCAATTTACACAGCAGGTAAACAAGGAGAAAAGATATCACGGTAGAAACCGTATCGTGTTATCTGAGAACATGTGCTCGTTAAAGAGTGCATGAAAATAGACTTAGGGGGCAATTTAAATTTGTTTCCTGAAGCTAATATTTCTAGATAATACTTCTAGCATGTATTGGAATTCTTTTGCTACAATGTAAAGTGATTCGGCATTGTAATAGCCCATAAACGAGAAATTATACAATTAATACTTTAAGAGACTCAAAGTGCATTTACAACTAGACAAGATGTTGAACTAAATGTTAGGGTTAGCAGGCTAACCAAGGGAAAATCGGTCCACCGCCATGTTGTATGCATTTAACATGGGCTCAACATGGAAAAGCCTAAAGGTCTTAACATATTACATAAGTACTTACTTGAGTAAGTATGTATCTTGACTTTTTGTTTTCCCTGGCCATTGTTGCAGAAGCAAGGCGTCACCGACTCGGAAGAAAAAAAGTAGAAAATAACAATAAAAATCAGCCAAAACCAAGGGCCGACCAGACTTGAAAATGAAGCACAGCAAGTTGCAGTCTATAAAACGCTTATTTGTTACTTGTTTTCTCTCGCACATCCGCTCTTGTAAAAGCACACCCGTAAAAGGAACAAGCATGATGTTTTTGTGCTTAATGAAAACAGAAATAAGGAAGAAACCACGGCCGGTAGCGATGGAAGAAGACATGAGACGAAATATCTACGACGGGAGTTAATTCGGGCAGTCAGTCACGCTTTGTTTATTACAACAAATCTCGTTTCCTATGGCTGTGCCTGAACAATTATCTCTGAAGTTTTGGCCGTGACAAGTTGAGTAGTATTAAGCCAAGTTGGCTAGCCTCGTCCCAACTCTCTAACACTTGAAATATCTCCTACGTGTAATTTGGGTCTCCTTTTTCATTTTTCTCCTTGCCGAATGCTCCTCTTGTCCCGCTTAGGCGTCTTTGTGGCAGAAAGGAGAATTAACAAAGTAAGGACCAAAAACCTCCATTTCTACGGACGTTGATCCATGGCCATGTTTCTCCACGGTACTTTTCAGGCGCTCTAGATATTCAGACGATTCTGATGTTACAGCTGTAGTGGGGATACACTGGCTTTTCTTAAGGGGGGGAAGGCTATTGTTTTGAAATGCTTTTGAGGAGGAGAAAACTAGTAGTATACCAAGGCAAAAACCAATCTTGGCATCTCTCTCAGAAAAAGAAAACAGGTTAAATGCAAAATATGATTGCAGGGTCCCGACACGAGACGACGATAACATCAGACGGTCGATCCAACCACTAAGCAAGCCGGTGCGCCAAGTTTAGTAAAGCTTTGTTGTTACAGAATGGACAGCCCCTTGCCAGCGACGCGGCAGGCGGTTATAACGGACTAAAGAACAGCATGATAGGCCACAGGAATCAGGGCGACCCAGCGCCAAATCGACATTTGAAGGTTACCTTGCAAAATCCCACGCCCGATTGTTCTGCACTTACTTAAGTATTAATGACCTCGTGAACCCTGTGACCTCATGAAGTCTGGTACTATAGGTGGAATCTGGAACAAAGTCTGCAAAAAGCTAATAGAGCCATTTATATCGTGTTGTATACGTGGACATCTGTCTCCTTGAATCTTAGGATCAATCTTAAAGCTAGATCTTTGTCTCAAGAAATGTACTGTAATATTGGATGGTACGTAGAAAAGCCCAAAATTTGTAGAAGATAGTGCCAATGTTGCGGGATCTGCATACACGAGCTATTCCATGATCCAATTTCATTCGTGATCGCAGGTCTGAGTGGAGCGGCCACGAGTGAACAATTGACTCGTGTAAGTTGCCTCGTTGCACTCCCATATCATCTTTCATGGCAGCATGAAATTGAGATAGGGCTTCTCATTCCATATCAAGATGACTCGCCTGCTTTTTTGAAGTTAGCACTCAATAATGTTACTAGTACAGGTCACAACAGGCTGCATAGACGAGGCCGAAACAGCAAAAGGTTCTTGCCCTTTCAAGCGTCAACATCAGCGCCCCTCAACAGTAATATGTGGCGGATGTGTTGCAGGAGTAAAAATGGGATAATATTCCGTAAGATGGCAAAAAAGATGGGACGAAGGCAACCACGGGACGTACCAGACACGTCGTCACCATTGTGGCGGGCCGTTGCATGCTACTCGATACAGTGTTCCTTCTATGTCCACCCTTCAGCCTAGTGCATGAATAGGGTGTGTAAGTCGGGAACTAGTACTACACTGCAGCAGTAGTAGGAATGGTACCAAGGCTTTTCTTAAAAGATCGATAATTCCAACTCCTGAATCTGCATTACACTGTCAGGTTCATTAGCATAGAATTCGCTTGTAGAAGCTGCAGTGTATCTTGATTATCGCCTGTCTAGGCCTTTTTCATACTTTTATGCACGACAAAACAGCGACGCCGGCAGAATATGCAGGCCTTGAGAGGGGAAGAGGGGAATCAAGGGCAAATCAAGAAAAGAAGTGCTACAAAGAGTTCAGAGGCCTTCGTCTATGTCTGTACTGAGACAAATGACTTGGTTTGTGAAGTGCCGTTGACTTTTGTTTTCTTGTATTTTTTTCTCGCCTTTTGTTCTACTTATCCGCACGGCTTCATAAATCACCGGAAACCGAAAAACAAACAGGCTTGCGCCAAATGTTTAGTTTGTGCACTCTTTTCCCTGACCGCTTCCGTAAAGACAATTGACGAAAAACAAATGGCTTAAGGTACAAGAAAAATAATACGGGACATAAAATTAAACGACGACTTGAATTTCAAATCCGACGTTTGTCATGTGTCACATATTGTTTTCCCGCTTTTCATGCAAGAACCTAGCTAGGAAAAAAACAACAAGCCTCAGAATAGAAACCAGTAATTGACAGGCAATGAAAGACACGATTTACCATTTTATGGAACCAGAGACCCCTATGTGAACAAAGACAGATTTCCGCACATCAACGGCGTCCGAGACATTATGATTTCTGAGCTGAGCTATATATTTGTAGTCACGCCTGTGCATGAACAAAGCTCGATGTTTCCCGTTTTGGCTTATCTTTGTGTAAACAGCCAAGCTGTTTGATATTCGCTTTTCCTACAGATCATGCTTCTGGGTTAATCAGATAGCATTTAGGGTTTCTCGCACAACTTAGTTATAGACAAAGGAAAAAAGATAAAATTTACTTAAGTACTTACATAAGTAAGTGCATACTTGAGACAGCATCACATCTGCGACGGAAGCGACTGCAACGCTGTGAAGAGAAAAGCAGCGCAAGTAAGAAAAGAGTGAAAGCGGGCATCAACTTGGGACGAAAATGCCTTCAGTTTGTTTTATACATGGGATTGCATGAACATAACCCACAATAATAATGTGGTTAAGTCTGTTGTTAAGTCTTGAGTCGACGAAGTACTCCAACAAAAGGTTTATTATATGTTTTTATTTTAAACCTTCCAACGGGCTTCTTTCAACCGTTATTAGGGCCCTGTTGCCAACCTTAAGTTTTTCTCTTTTCACCCTTTCCTCTTTATAATCATTCTAGCAAAGAAAAAAAATACAAGGAACAAAAATGCCCCTAAATATTCACGTCCGGGAGGAACTGGGTTCCGGATAGAGAATTTATGAACAAACGCTGTCACTTATCTAATCAAGAATTGTCCTGCTATTTTTTGTTCGGTGTCTCCATCCTTTCCCCCCTTGTGAAACAGTATGCTCCGATGTCTAGTGGCGCGACGTGAGAACAAGCAGGGAGTATTTTTCTTATCTTGTGCTTTTAAGTAAAGTTTGTTCCTTGAAATAATACGTGGTCTCGCTAGGAGAAAAAGAAGCGGAAAATTTGAACGGCAAAAGCGATTTGTTGAAAGAAAACAAAGGCAACAAATGATCAGTCATTTTAATGAACATCGGCCACTGTCGATTGGCAATTTATTCAAGCCAAGATACAATCATGAACTATGTGTATACAGACAATCAAAATTGAACTTTCTCGAGTTGGCGAGCTTCCACAAATTGACTCTTCAAATCACCACGAAATAGTAGGTCAAGGTTTCTCGCTTATCGCCCGAGGGGCGTAGTTTTGGCAGCTGGAATCCCATCAGGTAAGCACTTAAATATGCAGACATTTGGGATATTCCTCAGGCAAGCTGATGGGCAAAATGACTACCTTTACTGAGTGGCTCATACTTCTGCTGAAATCTGCCAAGATAATGCGTCTTGAATACTGTGCCCAAGCAGAGCCGCTGAAGCTGGGTATACATGCTCGCCGTATAGTTATTCACAAAGGTTTTTTTGATTGAAGCCCCTGGCTGGGCAACAGCCACATGTCACTTACTTAAGTACTTAAGTAAGTAAGTAAGCATGTTAATTATGCCAAGTTTACTTTGACGCAGTTTTTCCAGCTGTTCCTGATATTTTCGATACATCCAAGCAGTTTGAATTCCGATTCACAAGTCTCGCTATATAAGATCTCTACGATCAAGTATAAAAAGCGGCTGCAATGAAAATGAAATACACGAGTTTTGTATAACTTCTCAATATATACGGCGACTTTGCCAAATCCGTTATTATCCACGGAGAATATCCATCTTTGGCGTATAAACAAACTCGAAGTGTAGGAATTCTGCAAGCACATGTGTGTGCTGTACAAGCTTATGAAAAGAGATGACAATACAAATAACCTCATGGCGCGCAGACTTGTCAACTAATCTAGACAAGGCAGTAGAAAAGGCACTTGAACTAAGCAAAAGAAAGCCATGTACATACCGATCCTGATCAGCAGTCGTGATTTGGAGAGAAGAAGCCTTAGAATAGAGCTTACATAGACTAGCTGCATTTGGTAGCCAGCCAGGCTTTACTAAACGGTAGCTTTTAGTTCCTGCTTTTCCGTGGCTAGTCTTCCTGTATCGAGGCTTCACATTAATATATATATACATAATTAAGTATATTTATAGCTCACTCTCCCGCTTTTCCGTCCGGCAAATTTGGAATGTTTTTTATTCCTAACAAAAGTAGTGAAAGGATTTAATACGAGCGAGAATAAAGTGAAGTACCAGGATCTCTTTGTATAGCTTGAGGTCCCGGGTTGTAGTATAAAGTTTTGCGGAAAAGGAATTGCCTAACCAGTTTTCAATGCATGATGCCATCGTCGCGGAGGTTTTCCAATTTGTCTTTTTCGTTCTCTCGCACTTGGCCTCGCCGCCTCCCTTGTTTTTCTTGTTTCTCGGGGAGCTCCTAAACACCGATACTTTGGAGAATCACACGATGATGAGGGATGCAGCTTCCGGAGCAGTCAGTTAGCATAAAATCCAAAATTGTTCTTTTTTTCTCCTTTTGTTCGTTTTATTTTCTTTTTTCATTCATAAGAAATCAGGATTAAGTCAGTATGGCAACTTGACCTTCACACTAGAAGGCCTAGCCCTTAGGGTCTCACTTACACGAGGGAACCCTACTATCGGAGAGCAGGCCTAACCCTTGTTAGCTCTAATCACGTGTACTGCGACCGCCCACACTTACAAGTTCGTCGAAATGAACATGTGCGCGCTCCCAGTCAGGCCAGTTGCTATTATTATTATTTCTTGCAAGTTACCCTGCATTGTTCGCTCGTTTATCTCTCTTCAAGCTTTGTTTGCTTTTGTAAATAGTTCGTCTCGTACTTCAGACACTACTGCCGGCGGAAACCGATATAACCCTAATAATATGCGAAATTGACGACTTACACGCCTTCCGGACACCATAAGGAAAACAAGGACGTAAATAACTATGTATTAATTACTAAATAAACATAGCACACTTAATTGCATAAAAAACTCGGAAAATAGCTGATATTTTCCAGCCACATTTCAACGCCCTCCTCGCGC
Organism: Thielaviopsis musarum; assembly: GCA_001513885.1. NCBI lineage: Eukaryota > Fungi > Ascomycota > Sordariomycetes > Microascales > Ceratocystidaceae > Thielaviopsis > Thielaviopsis musarum. The sequence continues at coordinate 10,915 of LKBB01000023.1, forward strand.
CTGCATCGGCGGTATTACTATTTGTGTCGCTTTGTGTGCTGTTCCTAGTCCTCCAAGTCACTTTCTTACTCACTTAAGTACTTAAGTGAGTGAGTAAGTACTTGGCCCCCGTTTCCAGTTTTCGCTTCTTGCAGGCGCTATATATCGATGCTGGAACGGTGTGCGAATTTCTGCATGTAAGCTCCAGGGAAGACTATTCAGCTGGCAGTGGTACTATGTAGTAGTCCTTTATTGGTTTCTTGTAATCGCTAAATTTCCTCCTGTTAAGTTGGCATCATAACATGGGCTCAGTGTTTACGTACCTCTTAACCAATTAATATCAGTTTTTCGGGTGTATTTCGTGCAATAGATCATTAACGACACATAATATCTCACACCGCTAACCACAGACCCCTAGCATTAAGTCACACTAAAAGGCGGATTAACTGGAGAACAATGGCCAGACAAAAAAAAACAGGAACATCCGCGCGTCATGCTGAATGCACTTATAGACATTGGTCTAGATCTTCAAGTGCCCTTATTCCTCTTCTCAGGCTTTTCGAGCCCGATGAGCAAGGTATTGGGCAGGCTTTTACATGAGTCCTAGTTTAAGTTTGTCTATTAAGATGCGGCTCACGTGATCTTTAGACATTTGGGATTTGAAAATTCTTAACAATAAGTATTAGATGGCATTGTCTAACTTGTCTACCAGATAAATAATTGAAGTACTAATATGTTGTATGTTTTCTATGCAAGGGAAATGAGGCTTGGATTTGGCAAAAACCCTGGAATTTACGCCAGCTGTGTCCACCGATCCTAAGCCGTGCCTAGGACTAAGTATACTAGACTTTGACTGGAAGGGCGCTTGATTGGGCGCTATAGCTCGGTATGTTGACATGAGCTACAGAAGAAGGAGGAGAGAAAGATAGTACTATGCAGATTATAAAACTCATGTTAAGCATATAGACCAAAATTGAGCGCAACATAAAGCAGGCTAAACGAACCAGTGCTACTACTAGTACTAGTAGTAGTAGTTGAAGAATATCTTTAACAGGCAAGCCACACTGACCCGCTAGATCTAACATTTATGGAACCTTTGGCACCTCGCTTCGATCACAGCTAGCTTCATCTTGCGCTTTATGTTATCAGTTAACGGAGAAATGAGTCTTTACCATCTTGTGACTACAAGTAGGTTGGGCTGTCAGGTTTATCCTGGATGTAATATCCTTGGCATTTCTTTTAATTCATTATTTTCACAGAATTTCTTAACATTTAAGACCTGGAGAAGACTGGACGATTACTCCGAAAAGCTTACGATTGCACAATCGGCAGAGTAAAGAGATGATAAAACTATGATTGAAAAACTAACTTACTTACTTACCTACAACTATTGGCTGGTTAAATATGTTCTCATTTACGTATTCCTAATCACAAATATCAAACATGAGGTACTTAGTTCAAAAGACGTTACATTGCACATAGAAATTGGCGAATATAGAGTAGTACCTAGCTTATTATTCTACAGTAGCAAAGGGGTAGTCAACCCCTATTGTAATGTTTGTCAGTTTGGAGTAGCACATCTTCAACTAACGTTAATTTTACTAAGCGTGCTTAAGATATTGGCCTTTAGGCCCTGATTCTTTGTACCTCTATGTGGCCGTAGTAGTGGTATCAGTAATAATACTTACTGTGCTACACCTACTTTCAAACAGTTGATTTTCGAGCTTTAGATACCGGCTATTACACTTTTTATAGGTGGATGGAATAAAAACAATCTAAGATCTACTTAAATGCTGTCTCAGGATAGCAAATGGCTCTATAAGATCTTCATTTTAAGGACTCTTCTAATTCCAGGGCCTTGGACGTAGTGCAACTCGTGCATCGGACGAAAAGCTATATACAGTGTTTAATTGTTATCCGTGTTCCTGAGTTTTAACTGCAGATTAAGGATCCGAATGCAACTATAGGGTAGACTTGCTATATTGTAATACTAGTTGTGCTTCCTCGTCGGTCTATTCCATTTTGTGGTCCCTCTCTCTTTGAACCAGAAAGTTATAAAGCATGGGCTGGTCGCTGTAACGTGTATGGCGGAGCATACTTCCTAGAACAGAAAAAGGTACTACTCGCTAGAAAGTATAAGAGAAACAGGGCTGGTCTAGATTGCAGTACTTGTAAAAGAGAGGCGTGGGAAGTAGCTTACTATGGCGCAGATCAGTGCAAATATACGTTTATATTAACAGGTAGAAATTTGTACTGGTTTAAACTTACTTATTTACTTAAGTACTTGCAATAACGCCGGCATCCATACTTACTTAAGTACTTCAGTATTATTTGTGTATTCCAATCTGTGTGTATAACGACCTGTAAGGAAGAGGCGAGAAAGTTAAAAGTGGTCCTGTGAGAAAAGCTCTATTGCTCCTGTGTCTGCATAGGAAATTATTCAGGCCTCTACAGTATAGCGGTGAAGAAACCTGGGCTTTGTTTGCATGTAAATTCCTCACATTTATTCTTTTACTAATGTAGAGTCACTTTTTTCAAGGCCGAGCTTTAATTACTGCACGAACTATTGCTAGCAAGTTCGCTTGGGAGAATTTTACCATCTCGAACTAACGGAAAGCAAGTGTCAATATATCATTTTTAGATAAAGGAATTGGACGCCTGGTATCTGGAGCTGAGAGCAATCTTTTTTTTCGTGGTGGCAATACGGTCAAATATCACAAAAAGGGGTACAAAGGTAGACAAGATAACTACAAGTAGTAGTAGCTACTCAAAGTGAGATTTAATGAAGGCCTCATGCAGAGATGCTTTGAATTATACAATGGAGACAAAACATATAGATGAAGATGAAGCGCTAGATACTTGCTACTATTTGAGTATTATTGAGTACCAATAGTACAATGAACGACGGCGAAATCCTAGTTCCAGCAGGCCAAGCATAGATGCTCTTGTAATTTGAACTGAAGTTAAATGATCCCTTGTTGTTAATTGACTTTATTCGCTCAATTGGCCCTTTATCTAGAATAATATTAGTATGAAAAGTCCAGAATTTTGTCCTATTATTCATGATTAGTCAAACAAAAATCCGGTGTGACCTATGTTGGAAGCAGGGGGGCTTTACACTTATCCTTGGCTATTAGGGACTTTGTGTTTATTTTCTTTTTCTTTTTAAGTTTAGCTCGAAAACAAATAACGCCAGCAAACGCCTAGGAGAAATACGGAAAAGAACCAAGATGACAGGAGTGTACTAGGACAGCTTAGCGAATTCGTTCAAAGGGTAGGCACTTTACAAAAGAACAAGGAAAGGAACTTAACCCCGTACTTGGCAAGCAACTGAAATATCTGTCAAAACAGAAGAAGAAAGACGAACAAACTGAACCACAGAGACAAGAGGAAGCGGGCTAAGCCAAGGGCAAACTAGCACGAGAAGGCGAAAACCTAGTACAAGGAATAATTGATAAAAAGACATCGGAAAAAAGGGAAAGGGTTTGAAAGGGAGCTCCGCGAAGTGTGACATAGCCGGCATTTTGAACGGGGGATTAAACTCTTGGTAGCAGTATGAATCAAGAGAATAAAATAGAAGAATTTTTTGTCGATCATAGTTCGTCGATGTCGATTGGGTTTTGTAGAACAGACCTTTGCGTGTTGCTTTGGCAGTTGTGTAGTCCGTAGTCACTAGCCTCTATGCTGTTCATTTTCTAGATGCAAATAGACTTTTTGCTAACAGTAGTACTACTGTTCCTAGAGGCGATTTAGTTACTTGTCGCGGGCTGAAAAGGTCGCTCCCCTTTACATTGTGTAATACCACACATACGGCATACTTCTGAAACGGCTCAGAAAAGAGGGCAATACTATTGAGCTTATTCTGTTTCTTCCATTTGTTTTCGTCGGTCTTCTTTTCTCCTAATATTACCAGCTTATGGAATTATAGTGCCCAGCAAAAATAACAGCACTTGAAAGACCCTCGCCAATCTTGTTCCTTTCATTACCCAAACCTGAGACAACAATTGCCTCAAGGTTTTTTTATACCTTTTTTATTTCCTTTTTTCTTGCCGTTTCTGCCGTTTTTGTACATTTTGGATTAGGGAGAGAGTGGCATAGACTAGAGTGTTGCCACTTGTAAGAGGAATGTTTGGGGTGTAAAGAGCTAGAGTCAAAACAATAAGACCAACCTGCACGTAAACGTTGGGATGTGTGAGAACCCATTTTAGGCGAGATTATACAGGAGCAAAAGTTCGGACGAAACCAGTGGGATGGAACAATAGCGAAGCTGCGAACGGCAAGGAAATATACGGAAGATCGAGATTCAATCATGTAATCACACTCATATAGTAGTAGCGTGACCTGTTGTGTGAACACCAAAGACCTAAAGTGGTAAAAATATAATTTGAGTCCGAGTAATAAAAGAAATCAACAAATGGTGGTTCGATGACACACTGAACCTTACCTACTATTAATTCTTCTCCTGGCCCATGCAGAACAGCGGGTAAATAATAAAATGTTCTCTCGCTAGACACTAGTAGTACTACCTGAAAGTTGATGTGCATTGTCGGAAATGCTGACAGGCTGCCTATATAGCGCGTACAATACGGTTTCCAATCAAGGCTAGACTGTCGGCTGTAACAGCTGTTGATCTTATACAGAAGCCATGCTGGACTTGTATTTGGGTCAGCGTTGGGGGTTTAATATGCAGATGGAGTAAACCAGCACTGCGAACCCCAACATACAGGCCGCAAAAAGTTGCTCTCTAGACAAAGATTCCCCCCTACAGCATAGCCCGGTTCATTGCCGAAGAACTTCTATCTCAAGTCTGTTTGTCAAAAGCCACCTTCATAAGGTAACCGGATGGCGCAGGTTTCTTCTACGATGATCTCAGTTGCTATTCCCATGCAGCCTATACAATATCAGACGAAGATCCCGACAGAGCGGGTAAATATTTCCCGTTCAATACGGGATTCCTCGTATTGTGTCAATTAAACCCCCCGAGATCAAAAGGGGTGGAAGATATTACTAACCGTTACCGGATGGCATGATGATATATGATTTTGCTTCCCTTGGGCCAAATATCTATTTGTCTAGGAAGCTATGTCTGTCGGTTTATTTCACGAAAGCAAGAATCATGTGGTACGAAGATAAAGAACGTGTTGCTGAGCTTGCGATATTTCAGGTTGATAACTATGAGCAGTAGTACTAGTAATTGAGTTTGCAGGCTATAGCTGTCTCGAACCACTTGAATCTTGCATTCTAGTAATACTAGTAAGAGTCCATTGAAAATGAAGTATGCAGTTCCCGTGTGATTCAGTGTATCAAGACGCTTAAAAATTGCCTCTCAATGACGACATAATGTGACTCCTCACTTTGAAATAGAAATCCTAGTGAATTTGTTGTCTAACCCACCAAGTTGTAATAGAAATGGCGTGGCGGCAAGCAATCCATTTGGCCAGGGGGCTAAGCGGCCCCATGATGGCACGTTTGCATTTCAGGTCGATGTTATCGGAGTATTTGTGGTTACTGGCCCTAACATGGCTATGTATTTATCGAATTTATTGCATCACGATTTTATTTTGCTCTTTTTGGGACGGACTTTTGTATGCAGCTAACATCAAATTCGGCAAAGTTTGATATTAGTGCTACTACTACTACAAGTACGTTAATCTTTTGATCTCAATTTCTTCTAACATGAGTTTTTATTTACCACTACTACCGGTAGTGCACTATTTGTAGTAGCTATAGTACTTCTTTTCCTCCAGATATACTTATATACGGAGTATACTATTTTTCTTTTTTTTGTTCTTTTTTGTTTGAGAGACGATTCTTCTGAGCATGGTCTCTGGCAAACACCGGCGGTGGTCATGCTGATCGCAAACGAAACAATTAAGAGAAACGAACAACATATAAGTCACTGGTAGTGAAAAATAGACGTGCTCCCAGGGGATTATGGGGAGATAATAGAAGGCAACCAAATGGAGAGGCAAGCACCGAAACATCATCACATGAAAAACAGTGGAACAAAAAGATCAGACGGCTTGTCGACCGCCTACTATTTCTTCACGGCCGTGAGTCTTTTGCTTTGTACATCAACATTGTGCTAAGGAACGCGCTGGTACAAAACCAGTAATAACTTCTTTTTTTTTTTGGCTACTCTGTAAGTGATAACCCTCAGCTGAAAGCCGTTTGTCCCGAAAAGGTAAACGGGCAGCCAAAAACGGCTTTAGCTTGTAAAATGTAATAGAATGCCGACATTATAATTTCAGGCGCGGCTCAATCTTTCAAACGGGATAGCCCTCCGGCTAATTTTAATTTTCTTTTTTTCTTTTCTTTAAACCTTTCTTTAAACAAGGATTGCAGTAGTAAAATCCGCGGTATTTCACTAGCGTCTAGCTGTGGCTGCTTCTAGTGTGAAACTAGCTGTGTTCTATTGCCTCTATCGTCTTCGATTTTGCTTTGGGCACAAGCTACAGATATATACCACTGCTAGCAGTAGTTTTTAAAGAGAGCCCCTGAAAATAGTGGGGAAAACAACGATGAATGAGTTTCCTTAGCCCTATAGTCTTTAAGGTATAGTCAAAACCTGGCGCAGTCAATCTTAAGTAAGGATGTGATGTACATGTACTACTACTAGTACTAGTAGTAAGATAGTATTTTTATACACTCGTACTGTTTCTTGCCATTTTCTCATATATCACTTCAACGCGTACCATATTTCAGCTTCAAGGTACTACTAGCAGTAGTAAGATGTTTTTAAAAAAGCCACGTGCAGAAATAAGGAATTTTCAAAAGAGAACGGGGGACTGGTAAATGTACTTTATTCCCCCATATTGTCCTACCGATGGAGGCGTCTCTGTTCGTCTTTTGTTCTTCTAGAATGCTACTGCCTTACTTATGGTATAGTCAACCATGGTAACGCACAAACAGTTTGGTTCGATTTGCTCGACCAAGCTTCTTTTTCCACTTCTTGTTTTGATTGGAACAAGCGTGTTTTTATGATCCATTATCTCGGCGAACGCAGTCAAAGTTGATACTCAATTAAGTTGTAACGCCGTATTACCTATTTGGACGTCAAAGCAAGAAAATGAAAAATACATGAGTGAACTTAAGTAGGTACTACTTCGGTAAGTAAGTAATTAAACTGATAAGCTGCATTTGCCGGTTAAGAGAAGACATTTAAAGTACTATTCAAAAACAGCCACGAGGTGTCAACCCCCATGAGAATGCCAGCAAGATCTCGGTGCGATTGTCGAAAGAGCTTATTTTCTTTGAAGTGCGTGTTATCTACTACCAGTAGTAGTAGTACTCCGTGGCATTACTACTACTAGTACGTCATATCAACCAGATACTTGACAAATGAGGAGATTAACAGCTCGCCATTCCTCGCACTGAATTATTCTTTAGCTCAAGGTATAGACGAAGACTGCATATACTTGCGTATATTAAATAGAAAAATGTCCGTAGCTAGCGAGAGGGCAGTTGCTCGCGAATTGACGGCGATGCATGGGAAACCCCCCAGAATAGAAAACGAAAACCTCCTAAATTTGAAGGCAAGAAGTGGACTTTGATGAACTTGACAGTCCAGAAGTAAAGAAGTAGCAACTTGAATATAAATCGCAGGATTACTTATAATTGACTGCCGACTATAAGCCAGAGCTTTACCCTTGTGATCGCCTGCTTCATGATGAAAGTGACAGATATACTCGGGGGAAGCTGATATGACATTATATTGGAGTCACCTGTCATTTAGTCTTTATGCTACGGGCCCTGGAAAAGTTACTGATTTGTAAAGCCGAAGCCCCATGCTAGCGACTGCTGTGCCGGCGGAGAAAGACGTAAGCGTAGCCATGATGCTTAGTACCTGCTAGATGTAGCAGCCCTTCTAGGCCGAGGCACAAAAAGGGACCCGTCTTTCTCTCAAGAGAGAAAAAGAAAAGTGAAATGCGACATACGGAGTAGTAAGTAAGAGACCAAAGTCAGCCCCGAGAGCGGCACTTCTTAATAAATTTCTAATATAGGCTAAAAACAGAATAGCCAAATTATCGACGTTCTTTATATTTATACACCGTATTTATTTTTATTTACATGCATAAAAAAGAAAAAAGAAAGACTATTCGTTATAATACTGGGTTTAAACGAGAGGCAACACCAAAGAGCGGCTAGGCCCCTTTGAGCCTGGAGATATATTCTCAGGCCCAACATTAGGCGTGTCTTGGGCCCGTCCAAGCTCCTAAAGTCACTTTTACAGGCTAGGTCTTGTGCTAGGGTTTTCTGTTAAGTGGCCTAGCGTGTTTTCTTGCTGATTTCTAGTGGTAAGTACTTACTTAAGTAAGTCCAATGCAGTGCTGTGAGATCGGTCCCGTGGAAGCTTAAATTCCCGAGATGAGGAGTGCTCAGCCAAGGCTAAGGCCATGCTACTGCTAGGACACTACAAAATCACACGAGGTGCCATAACAGTGGGTGCGTGCTTTTTTTTTTCTTTTTTTCACACTTATTCACCTTTTTTTCAGTTCTTTTTGTTTCATTTTTCTTTTCTTTTTTTTTCTTTTTTTCTTTCTCTAGTGTCCCAGTCTCTTTACTTTTTTGCTCCTCTGCCACTACGTCTTGGGGACCCATTCTGTTTGGGCAATACATGGCCCTGGCGCATGCTTCGTATCTCCACTCTCATCTTGGCCTTCACCGAAACGGCCAAATAAGAGAGCGCTGTGGCCAAGAGGCAAGCTACATCCTCGAAAGGTCGGGCCAACCTGTATCACCTACACAGGAAACCCAGCAAGCGTTGTTTGCACCATCCAAACACAATTAATATTTCTTTGGTCATCTAGGATAAATAGGAATACTAACCTGGGACAGCGAAACCGAGCTTTGAAAGAGAGAAAATAAAATCAGAAACCTACGGTAATAATAGTATAAGGACCCAATGACGCCATCTTGTGTAGCACATACCAGCACATACGAGCACTTGTATACCACTAGTAGTAGTACTTAGTACTAATACTAAGACAAGGCAACGCTACCTGGTGTGGACTAGCCAAGACTCGCTAGCTATTTATTTTCTCTCCGATGACAGAAAACCCAAGATCAGGCACTAATGGTATTCTTCCGATGAAGTTGCCTCCTCTACGATATTACACTTGTCATGAAGTCGGTGATGCTTGTGTATTATTCTCTAGTATCTATAAAACCGGTCTTTAATGCTTACTTAGGTAGCAATTCCTACGACCATGAGCCCTCTGATTGCCTCTTCTAGCGAAACCTCACTTGGTCTATGTGCTTTAGTGGTACCTGCAGCAGCTCCTTTCATAGGAGTTCATGTGCATCCGAAATGCTCCGAAAGTTATTCTCAATAAATGCAAGCGTTCTACATCTATCTGAGCCCCCGAAACTGTATGATGGGCTTAAAAGACCACCATGGAAGTAGCAGGCTCGACAAAAGAATTGTAGCAGTATATTGCCCAGACAGGCCCACTTTCTTTGCCGAATATCTCCGCATAACTCCGTGTCACTGACCTTTGTTCCTTATTATCAACTCTAGCGAGGAATAAAACAAAACAAAGGAGAAATCAAAGAAGCTGCCGAGGAGAGCTATACACTATATACTATGTTAACCCTCCAAGCAGTCCTGAGGCGCCAGTTCCACCCCCCCCGCCCCATTAACATCAAGTTCTCGAAAAATGGTAAGCTATAAACTACGCCTATGAATGAAAAGAGAGCACATCTAATAGGAAGAACTATAGAAGAAGAAATAATAGAAAAATGTGTACAGTAAGCGAGAGGAACAAAACAATAACGACGAATTCCTGACGCTTCCATGACTCAAATATGTACTCGTTTGGAAGCCTACCATCAGCTAAACCAACGGAGAAATAACTAGGCGGATAGGAAAAAACTTCACAAAAATTCGGCTTTTGTAGGAGATAAAAAAAAAGGGGGGGGGGGGG
>LKBB01000023.1:21509-36174 GCA_001513885.1 Thielaviopsis musarum
CCCCCCCCTTCTTACTGAAGGAAATGGTAGTGTCGCACTTCAAGAAAAACGAAAACGAGACCGTCTGCTAGCCATATCAATCCATTGGTCTGCTGCATTTCACTTTTAACTGGTTAAAACCGACTGAACCAGAGAAAAATGGTCGGTATATGTGTTGCGTGAACAGCATGTTTGTTTTCTTTCTGTTCACCCATCTTGCTTTTAGTAGGATACTTGACCTTTCTTAACGATCCACACAGAAACATACCAATCACGCCCCAAGGTATCCAGAAGAAAAATACTCCGTATTCTCCTGTGACCCTTCCTTTTGTATTTTTGCCTTTTTCTTTTGTACCAAAGTGCCTCCCGCTGATCTGTCAAGACATAAAGCAGAGCCAATGCTAAGGCTACTTCCTCACTGTTAGTGCCGGTGGCCTTGTAACTCTAGTGCTTAAGTTATTGGGATGTCACTTAGCACTGTACTTCCATCGATCCATCCTATGACACTCTGCGTTTGACGTTTGTGAGATAAAGTTTGCCCCCTACCTTGTGCTAAATATGTGTGTACCGTTTGGTGGGCAGTGTTGGCCGCAAACTGCATAAACGGAAGAGTTTGGATATTAGAAGCCGGGCACTTTTACACTCCACATCAGCCCAGAAACAAATGATACTGTCATCATTATACATTTATTTGTCTTTTTGACAACCTTACTTGTTTGAGAGTGACCAGTGTATGCTAGTCGGCTGTACACGCCTTGGGTAGATGGTACAGCTACCTTTCACCCCAGGGTCTCTACACCAGATTAACAATTGTGCGTCAGGAATAGCTCATGCTTCCAAGGATCAAATTATACAGCGCAGACGCAAGTACGGCTTTAGTGGAAACGGTAACCACCGGATAAGAACACATTGAGCTGCTACTACAGTGAGAACAGTCTGTAATTTCACCATTACCGTGTTTGCCTTTGCATATGGCTTCCTATGATATGGTTTTTTCACTGGCTGACGGACATCCTTGAGTAATTATCTAGTGAGGTGACGCCTGATGATACGACTTGCTGGTTGATTTCTATTAATTTATACTATGTATTTCTCAATACCCATTCTTTGTAACAGAATATATTCCTTCAAGTTCTCTTAGGTTAATGCGCCTCTTTTTATGTCTACTAAGACCGTGATTTTCACTCTTCTCTGTTCAACATATACAAACACACTCCTTGTATATAAGTTCAGCTGCCACTGTTATAACTTCTGTATCACCTTCATTTTGGCCATAACTCAGCTAGTTTCTTGACTACTAAACTCAGATACCAAGGTTAGAAGAGCCAAGCTATATTGTGTTAACTGTTCAGTTTGCTCCTGGCATAGAAAAAAGACATTCCATGTACCAACGTCTTCAATCGGCCATCTCCGCTTCAATACCTTAAAAAACGTCTTGCCTTGGTGATTTTTATCTACAAACCATGACGAAGCAATGGGGTAATTGTGTGTTTAGGGCAAACAGTGAAATATTGTCATAAATTTGCAAACAACTACACTAGAGACATGCATCTGAAAGCCTCCTAGCTTCCACGCACATGCTCGCCATTCCGCCCCCAAGAGAAGGACTGCCTCTAGGACAAAGGTCTTGTCTTGCATTTCCTCTAGCTTCTGCTCCACTTTCTACAGGGAAGTCTCAGCCAAACTTCCCAACCCCGAAGGCACATCAGGCCGACCTATACAGAACGAAAAGGCGAGATATCCATAAGCATCGCGAGACACGCAGAAAATTACCCGAATCTTACAACATGTATGAAAATAAGCAGAATGAGACCCATAACGATGTACCATACGCCGGTATATCCCTTCCACTATGTCCTAGAACATGCAGCAAAACAAGTACTAACAAGTAGAAGAAACGACTTGAGTCATACAGGCGCAACTCACCGGTGTAATTTGTCAGACAGATGCGAAGACTGTGTGGAATGGAGTCTCTCGCCGGTCGGAAAAATACAAAGAGTTTCTTCCTGCTAGCCTAGTTAAACTTGGCCCAAGTTGAACTGAGCCATATTCGATTTCCCGATACAGGTTCGTGGCGCATTTCTCTTCTCTATCTGTCTGATGAGCAATCCCAAAACTTTGATAAACAGGCGACTAAAAGAGTCCCTCATGAGAACAGAAAAAGCTACATTTTGTACTTAACCCGTGGCTATTGTAACTAGTACTACTATTGCTGGTAAGGACACGTAACCTTCATTCAAAATTTGCCATGGGAACTCTACAATTGCGCGTTTATCGATACCAAAGCTTAACATTCCACTCTATATTTTCTCGTGGCTCTGTATCTCTCATCTTGTTGGTTCCTGTCTTAGAATTCAGACCCCTCCTTCTCGCTTCTTCCAGCGGCCTCGAGGTTGTGTTACTGTAACACAAAATTCAACAGGTGGGTAATGTAATCGAAAGGAAGAACGTAACTGAAAATGGATGAAAAAAACAGCAATTGAGAGACAGAAATGTTCCTCCAGCTTCATGTTGCAGTCAATCCTAATAACGTGTAAAGGGCTTCATTATGTGTTATCACTTTATTTTGTCTTCTGAAGTAATAAATAGCGAGTGTACCTTCCTACAACGTTTGTAAGTTTGTACGTAGCACAAACATTTATATTGATATTAATGTATTTAACATCCACCTGAACCCCTCTTGGGCGCAAAAAACACCAGACCGAATACAGGATGTCTGCAGTTGCAGAGCACAGCCAAGCAGCTGGATGCAGGGGCATTACAGCTCAAAGCTGAAGTTGCTACCTTCTATCAAACTTCCTTACCAGAAGCAGTGAGCCACACAAGAGACGTGTTCTTGAAAGTTATACTGGCAGGGGAAGGAGAGACAGAGATAGCTTCCAATTGTCTTGTTGGCCATGAAAGAGAGAGGGTTTTGTAGTGCAGGCAAGAGGCTTCTCGCTAAGTCTGGAGGTAGGTAGCAAAAGATGTGTCTAGTAAAGTTCGACACGAAAACTCGAGAATTCCCTTATTGTTTGAGCAGAATAATAGAGAGAGGCACCAAAAGCTGCCATCTCGGTGGTATGTAGGAGGTAAGTCGAGTAGCACGAACAAAACGCATAAGTTTTCAACTAGAAAAAAGTGCAGTGACTTTGATCAATCTTGTGCTTGGATGCGACAGTGCTTGTTAGGGTCTTGAAGGACCAAAGAGATTAAAGTGTTAGGGTTTCTTTCTATCAAAAATAAGTATATAAGTATCAAACCTACTGTCCAAAAATAAGAAAAAGAAACGGCTTAATAGTCTAGTTGGTTAGGACGTCGGATTCTGATTCCGTAAGCCCAGGTTCGAATCCTGGTTAGGCCTTTCAATTACCTTTTTGAACCCCAATTGGGTCTTGAAAATTGAATATTTTTGCGCAGGATCCCACTTGTGCAACATAAGAAAATTCCATGTTGACTTGCACTCCAAAACCGTAAACGAACACAATGATCATCGTTCTTACTTGGCAATATAACGTTGAGTGAAGTAGTGAATTAAAAAAGCATTTTATTTGCGTAGAGTGATGATGGCGAGAGCATGAATTGTGAAACGTGGGTACAATGACCCTTATGTGATGAATATATATGGTGGATATGAGATTATCAAAAAGCAAAATGACAGAAAAGAAAGGTAGCAAAAGGACAACTTTATGTACATCCACATAAATGGAAGAGAGCGAAAAATGAGATTGCAAGTCCTAGATGACGATATGCAGAGTGTCAACACGAAAAAGGGATAGACAGACGGCTCAGGGCCCACAGGTATCTTAGAGACGACTCTCAATACCGCCGACGTTGTTCTTGGCCCACTTAGAGTCCGGCCACACAATACGGATAGAATCCCAGATATGACTATAGGAAGAACCAAAGTTAGCGACGCGGTTTGGAACACGGCATGAATAAATGGCGAGCAGAAGAGACATTGAGGCGCTGCGATATGAGCAGAAAAAAGATGCGGCAAGGGAAAAGAAAAATCACGTAGCACAGCATTGGGTGTACAACGCAACGCAACGAGCAAGGAAAAGTACCACCCCATTTTTATGAAGAATACATGTCGTGCGTTTCATGAGAAAACAGGGAAAAAAGAAAACAGGGTGTGCCGGGTAAGTGGGAAGGAATGAAGAAAAAAGCATATCGTCGGGATAGGGAGGGAGTGTCCCTAGCCAGATTCAGAAACATGGTGGAAAATAGACGACTTGGGCCTAAAACTGAAAAAGGACGACTTACGTGACGTAGAGAATCTTGAGACCCTCCTTGACCTCCTGCGGAAGACCCTTGGTGTCTCGCTTGTTTTGTTCGGGTAGAATGACAGTCTTGACACCAGCACGATGGGCACCAATAAGTTTCTCCTTGATCCCACCGACAGCAGTGATGCGGCCTCTAAGAGAGATTTCGCCCTAAGCAAGTGTGACATGTTAGCAAGGCGAATGTTGGATGGACAAGCGAAAGGATTTGCCTGTGGGGACATGTCGTGGTCATGTCTGAACATAGAAGAGAAACAAATAAAAAAGAGATAAAAGGAAAACTTACAGTCATGGCCAGATCTGGCGGCACTGCGTTACTAGAGAATAGCGAAATCATGGCGATCGCCTGGGCCATGCCGCTACTCGGGCCGTCCTTAGGAATACTGCCAGCTGGACAATGCACATGAAGATCACGTGCATGCATAATGTTTGTCGACGCATCGTCCGTTAGGCCCAGCTCGAAAGCGTGGCCCTTGACCCAACTCAGTGCTACCTCAACACTTTCCTTGAGCACATCACCCAGCTGGCCCGTCAGTTGCACATGGCCATTTCCAGGCATATCTGCAACCTCAATAAACAGAATACTGCCATGACGACCCGAGCTATACGCCACCAGCCCAGTCACAACACCGGGCCTGCTCGTCTTCATAGCAATCTCCTCTTCGAACCGTTCCGAGCCAATAAGACGCTCAATCTCTTCCGGTGTCAACTCTGGTCGGTACTTTTCCAGACTCTTGTTGTCACGTGCCTCTGCATAGTCAATCGCCTTTGCTCGACACACAGCGGCGATCTCGCGCTCTAGGTTACGCACGCCAGCTTCTCGGGTGTAGCCCTCGATGATCTTGGTGACAACCTTTTCGTTAAATATGCATTGGCTATCCTTCAGACCGTTGTACCGAATTTGTTTGGGGACGAGATGCTTGAGTGCAATGTGGCGCTTCTCATGCGACGTGTAACCAGGCAGGTAGATGAGTTCCATACGGTCCAGCAGTGGTGGCGGAATGAACTCAAGGTTGTTTGCGGTAGCAATAAATAGAACCTTGCTGAGATCGATGGGAATACCGATGTAATGGTCGGTAAACGAGTTGTTCTGCTCTGGGTCCAGGACCTCGAGCATGGCTGCCGAGGGGTCACCCATGTTGCTTGCCTGGCCAAGCTTGTCGATCTCATCCAGCAGAATCACGGGATTCGACACACCAACCCTACGCAAGCCCTGCACAATGACACCAGGCATCGACGAGACATAGGTGCGGCGATGACCGCGAATCTCAGGCTCGTCACGAACGCCTCCAAGCGAGATTCTGTGGAACTTGCGACCGAGAGCAGCGGCCACGGAGCGGGCCAAACTGGTCTTGCCAACACCAGGAGGGCCAACAAGAAGCATAATGGGAGACTTGTCCTGCATGCGTCTTGTCTTGAGTAGATCAAGTCGAGCATTCAACCCGATGATGTTATCAGGATTGGAGTTACTGTCCGCGTTCATAGCCTCCACTTCAAGCTCAGTCTGTTTGATCTTGCGATCCAAGTCGTCATTGATGGATTGCTTGAGGCGTAGAACCGAGAGGTACTCGATCAATCTATACTTGACCCGTTCCAAACCGTAGTGGTCCGAGTCTAGTTGCCGACGAGCCCGGCTCAGTGTTTCAGGGCCAAGGCGGCTTTCGGTCACCTTATTCCATGGAATATCGGCAATGGTATCGAGCCAGTTGATCAAGTTGGAGTATTCTTGACTACCAGGGTGCGTGTTGCGCAGGTGTCGCAACTCACGGTCGACGAGTTTGCGAGCATCCACGGGCAATTCGATGGCGCTGAGGCGTTTTTTGATTTGGGCGACTTCGGAGTCCTCGTCCTCATCATCATCGCTACGGCCACCGCCCTTGTTACTAGGCGGCATAATGGCCAGCATCGGGTTGTTCATGGGAACGCTGATAGGGTGGGGTCTTTCTTGAAGACCGAGTAGGTGAGGGGGGAAGCCGGCAACGGCAGTGATTTTGAAGTTGCCCTTCATGTTGGTGACTTGGCGTTCCAGCATCTCGTTGACTTTACCGATGCGCTCCTTCACATCCAGGGCGCCCAGAACCTGCAGCTTCTCCTCGTATGACGACTCAACAATGTTGGCCATAAAGTCGGCAAGCTGGCCGCAGTCGTCGATTTGTTTTTTGGCGATGAATATATCGAGGCGCTGGGTAAGGACGGGGTGGAGACCGGAACGCGTATCGGTTCGGGGGAATAGTGACGATACTCTGAGAAGGGCAACGAGTTCGCGTGACTGGTGCTTGAGGGTTTGGAAGTGAGCCTGTAACTCTTTGTCTTTGGGGTTGACTATTGAACATATAAGAGACGGAGATAGGGGTTAGCAAGGCATGTAGCGATGGTCAAGGTAAAGAGACGGCATATGATCAAAAATGGTAGGGGTGTGTGTAAAGCGCCGGGGAAGGGTGGACGCAATTATCTAGGAGGTGAGGTGGACATGGCATTGGCTGATTCGATGCCTCGATTTTGACTGGGCTGGGGGTTTTTTCTTTCTAGCGTCTTTTTCTTTCGTCCAGATGAGATAAAAAGAAAAAAGAAAAGCGAGCGGATACGCGACAGCTAGGCTATGCCAGACCAGCATGGCTGGAAAGTTAATCGCGGAAAACAAGAAACGGTAGGAAAACACAATCTTCTGTTGCTGTGTTGGCCAAAAAACTAACACATCAAAGCAACGCAATTAAGCAAGGAAAAGATCCGGACCAGCAGAACAAGGTAGAGCAGAACTGAGCAGCCAATAGCGCTCATGGACAAAACGCCAACGAATCGCCAATGCAGTCGAAAGCACGGCAAGACTAGCCACTCAGCCACTCAGCCACTCAGCCAGGCTTTAAGCAGGCAACTGAAGTAGTGACTAGTGCGGATGAAGGATGAGAAGCGGATTGAGACAAAGGGAACAAAAGGGAGAAAGGCAAGTGAGGAAAGAGAATGGAACAAACAAAAGAAAACAATCACACCACCTACCCTTGTCGAGATGCTCCTCGTACTCTGTAGCCTCAAAGAAAGGACGATCCTTGACCACGCCCTTTAGCCGGCAGCGCTGGAGGCCCTCGACCTTGAGCGTGAAATCGCCCAAACCACGGCCATCAATTCCCAGGACCTTGGCTGTGACACCAATCTCTGTCAACTGCGATGTCTGGATGGAGGTCACGTTAACTTCGGGGACGCGCTGGTCAGCGCGGTCAATGTTGGTCTGGATAACGGTTTCTTTCGGTACCGGTGTCACCGACGTCTGGGTAGCGTTGAAGGCATCAAGCACCGCAGGCTTCACTGGAATACAGCCGACAATCGACTCGATGCGGTCGCTGGAGCTAAGGGCCGACTCTTCAAGCAGAGCGGCCAGCATAGCGGGGACATCGGGTCGACTAGATGAGACGGGGATGCGGTGAATAATTCCAGGAAGCAGGACGGCTCCGCGCAGTAGCGGGATCAAAGGCAGGTGGTCCACACCAACAGACATATTCAATACTTTCTAGGAGCGCTTTAGGTGAATTTTGGCTGGAGGAGAGAGAAAAACAAAACGAAAAAGAGGGGAGTAGGACTAAGGGATATCAATTCAAACAACGCAAAAAAAGAGGGGATAAAAGCTGTCAGCGTTAACATGCGACGAGCGCGATTTGGTGTAGAATTCAATGGAATATTGTTGAAAACCAGACAGACCAAAGCGAGGAGGCTGAACTGAATGCACCCAAGAACAAGATCAACGGAGAAAAAAAAGGGGGCGGAAGTGGCTAAAGGCAAACAACAAGTAGAATTGATGGAATGCGCAGGGTTTTGTGGATAAATCGAATCAACGGCTGTTGTCTTTTTAACGGAGAGTAGTTACCGACTCGCCGGCTAGTGAGGAGAGAAAAAAAAAAGACGAAATACAAAGCAATTACTAGTTACGTGGGAGTTGCGAGTACGAAGAAAATACTACGGAGTTAGTAAGTAACCGGAAAACAACTTTGGCTAAACCAGAGTAAGAGGAAGGAGCAAGCTCATTCCCTATGGTTGAGTTCAAGCTTCAGCGCAATTACCAGAAGCGCCCGAACCCCAGACCCAGCCTGCTGTAAAACTGGCGGAAGTATAGGGAGATCCACATGCAACTGGGGGCTGCAGAGCTAAAGGGTAGCCAATGAAATTGCTTGGTTTGGTGTCTTGGGCCCACCTCAATCAGTTTCCAGCTCATGTAAATTAGGTTGTAGCGCAAGTTGTCTCGGGATTTGGAACGGCGAGCCTCTGGTGTTTTCCGCAAGAATTTGAAATGCGCAGGCCTCTCTGATGACAAGAAGAAATAGACAGCATATAGAATGCACGGCCTACCAGCCTTCGGCCATTCTGAACGTTTTTTTTTGTGTCTCTGTAACCGTTAGAAACCTCCTTACTCAAACGTGAATACGACCTTGCGGATGTTACTACTAGTAGTAACTTGGTGGCAATGTCGTCCCCTGGAGCGTATCCCCGGCCCCGTCATTCACTTTCCGTTTCGCACCTCTTGTGGAGTGCTTTGTGAGTACTACTTCGTACTTAATCTATAACACAGTGTAAATGCGCATTGGCATGGCATTACATCAACTTGATGAGCACATAACCAAACATGTGAAGGCGAGCCGCCCGTCGGCCGCAGCTCCATTGGCGGGTTCGGTTGCCTCTTCGTTTCTTTTTGTTTGCTCCAGCCTCCCAGCAACCGAGCCAGAGCTGAATCCGCTGGCAGATTCGCCTTGAACCTTTCCAAAATCAGTTGATACTTGCTACCAGTCAGAGCCAGAAAACACAGCTTTCTCCCCTTCCTTCCTCTGTTTCTTCTGTTTAGCCTTCTCGTTTCGTCCGGAAAAGACTCCCGAAGGCTGGGACTGGGGCTGCTTGGGCCACATCAAAAAGACTTGGGGCAAAAGAATCAAAGAATAATGGCAAGAATAATGGTGACCGCTTAATTGTTAGCAAGTCGTACTCGTCCGTGGAATCATGCATCCGTTGTTTTCACGTCAGGCTGTCTCGCTCAATCAATCACACTTTTTCTTTGGCATTGTTTTACTTCTCAGCGTCACAGCTAATACGCAGTGTGTTAAGAATGAAACAATGAGGCAAGAGAAAACGCGACGGCTTTCGTAAACTTGGATTGCATGTTGCACACCCAATCCAGTCCATTTGAGCACAGCCCCGAAGTCGAACAATCCTCAATTGTTTCTTCAGAACCACGTCCTTTCCCCCCGCCAAAACTCCAAGGACATCGTGTTCAGCACACTTTGTTCATCACCATGCATGAGGCAAAGCATAAATATGCATCAACACATCACCAATCACTTGGCCAACGCATGCAGTGTGTGCCATACTTGGTACCAGTAGCTGTAGCAAAAGTAGACACCAGCGCAACATAATGCGGATATTGTGAATTAACCAGAGCGTCGTTGGACGGCCCTGTATACGAGGCTCCTTAGGCTGTCATGGAGTTGACCCTTTTGCTGTTGATACTTTTTAACAAAAGAGATAAGGCCAGAATTAGCTATAGAAACATGGCGTTTCCGTACAACCACCCCGCAGTGATGCAGTGGAACGGCCCTTAGAACTCTATGTACTGTTCCGCCATTAAGTGTAGTTTTGCCTGAGACAACTACTGCACTGTAGAAGGTAGTCCTCGTGTGGTTCCTGAGCTAATAATAGCGGCGGCTTGTTATAATGCTGTTGCCATATGTGCGGCAGTTTAACTATACGTACATAGGAGTACATTAAACGATCAAATGTAGTAGAAGTAGTTTACAGAGAGTAGTACTACTTCTACCAACTGTGACTTTTGTTGCTATTATTACAGAGTATTCATAGCAGGACTGAACAAAAGCAAAAGGGAAAGGCAAGAAATGAAGAGCGACTTACACAAAGAAGGGGCTAAGAGACTATTTGCACAAATCGGGGTAAACGCTTGCATAAATCTGCCAGCTGTCAGGGGCTCTCGTTTGCCAGCTGATTGAGCCTGACCCACATGAAGAAGTCTGATTGGTTAAAACGTCATTAACGCCATATCTGCCTAGATGCATCTGCCTAGACGCGTCAAAACACGGTCCCCACCAAAGCTCCCACCAACGCTTGTTGCGATTAAACGGCAACGACGACAATACTTTTTTTTTTCCTGCCAACCATTGATTCTTGTTTTGCTGCACCTTTGAAGGCGCATTTCTACCACTATTTTACGCCATATCATTGAAACTTAATTGACACGATGTGTAAGTTTATCTCCTGATGAGCCCACCAGTAGCGTCATGCTAACAACAACATTACAGCAGGATACAACTACGGCGACGACGGTGGTGGCTTCGTACAGGGTGGCACCCAGGCCCCGACTCAGGGCGGTGGTGAGAAGGTGAGGCTCTCTTAGAGATGGATATAAGTTGCGAATGCGCAAACTAATAGGCGTCATAGAGCTACACCCGGGACTCTTTACGACCGGTAACGATTAAACAGGTCCTCGATGCCCAGGAGGTTTCCGGGGGATCGACGGCAGACTTCTATATCGATGGTGAAATCGTTACACAAGTAAGCCTTCTCATGTCACCCATAACATCTTGTGCGACAAAGTTACTGACCTCCCCAGCTATCCTTTGTTGGCCAGATTCGCAAGTACAGCCGCCAAAGCACCTCTGAGGCGTTCACACTCGATGACGGCACATCCATAATTGACGCCAAAAAGTTTCTCACCTTGAACGAGGGTGAAGAGATGGCAACCGAGACCCAATGGGAGGAAAACATGTGGGTGCATGCGTTTGGCCGTCTCAAGGTGTTTGGAGGCAACCGCAGCATCAACATCCACCTGGTCCGTCCGGTGGCATCGTACGACGAAGTCAACTACCACATGCTCGAGGCATCCATGGTGCACGCATACTTTGCTCGGCAGTCACAGAACAACGGCATGGGCGGCGGCGGTGGCGATGGCATGTTTATCGACGGCAACAATGACACGACCATGGGCGGATACTCGGACTCGGATTTGGCGTCAAAGCTGCGCGGTTGCTCGCCCAATGCCAACAAGTTCTGGAACGCGTTCAAGATGATGCCGCGAAGCAACGAGGGCACACGGTCAGAGGCCATTGCCACTAAGGCTGGTTTGAGCTTGCAGCAGGCGAACGATGCCTCTGCGGAACTGTTGTCTTACGGCATTATTTATACCACACTGGACGACTCCACGTTTGATATCTTGGAGTGTTAGAAGGGTGGATAACTATGGGACATGACTTGATACGACCTTTTCACATTCAATCGAGAAACTCTAATTTGAAAACTAGACTCGTTAACAAACTAATCACAAATGAGAAGTAGCATTGTAATTTATATTTCTTTATTTTCATTGAGAGATTGATTAATCTAAAAGTTGAAGCTGCAGTGAAGCCGCGACATCATGATGTATGATGTCCAATTTTGGTGGTTTCATGCAAATAAACAGAAACTGTAACCCTGAAAGGCTCTTTAATGCCACAAAGCAAAGCAAAGAAAAACAAAGCAAAGCAAAACGAAACGAAGCAAAACGAAACAAAACAAAACAAAACCCAGTATCTCCAAACAATGGAGATACGCAAATAAACAAAATAAAACAATTGAAAAGAAACAAAACAAAAATGTACCCGAGTGTATATGCCGTGTCGTTCGCCTCTTGCCGATTTCCCCCAATTCTTGTATGAAATGTAACAAGTGTAGTACATGAAAAGAAAATGAAAAAGGAAATAAAAACCCCAATTGCTGGTAAAGGAAATGATGCGAAAGAAACAAGAAAGAAATAACAAAGAAGACGTGGCAACGAAGCCATAAGCCGTCTTGGAAGTGAAAAAAAAAAAGATGAACAAGAGATCGCCCTATGGAGGCTAGTAGTAGTGTAAATGAAAACAAAGGAAAAAGAAAAAAACAAAGATAATAAAAAGGATAGGTTGGAAAGAGCACTTTCGAAAGAGTGGAAGAAGTGAAGATAGTATGCCGGATGGTGGATATCGGAAAGAAAATGGCTGTCGTTGAGAGCACTAGCAAAGAGTGTCCCGAGTCGACAGAACGAAGGAGCAGTAATCTTCAAAAGAAGATGGCACTTTTTAGTTGAATGAGAGCCGAGACTTAGTTCTTCTCGCCCAGGGTCGAAGCATCGCTGCTGTGAGAAGAAGTGGCCTTGAGAGGCTGAGGTTCGCGGACCATGGCAGTAAGAAGCACCGAGCCGTCAGGGCCGAAGTTGATGTCCTCCTTGGGGACGAAACCGAACTTGCGGTAGTACTCGGTGTTTGATGGTGAGCTGGACTCAAGGTACATAGCCTTGTTCTCCTGGTCAGCCTGCAGACGAACTGTTAGTCGGTTGGTTTATTTCAAAGGTTAATGGGGTGTGAGTCACATACCTTCTGCATCATGTCGCGCAGCAGTCTGGAAGCATAGCCCTTGCGGCGACCAGACTCCTTAGTGCCCAGGTAAATCAGGTAGTAGCAGTCGTTGTCGCGCTTGCCCATAATGCGGGCCTTGGCATTGTGCAGCGCCGGGAGCACCTCCTTGTAGTAGCGGCGCTTACCCTCGGACGACAGCTGGAAGTTGAGCTTCCATAGACCACTGCGCATCGTGTTCCACCAGCCATCAGCGTAGTCACCGGGGCGGATCCACATAGCAATGCTCTCATAGTCGGGGCCAATGGAAACGACCTCACCCGTTCTCAGGTAGCAGGCGGAAATGTAAGTCATCATGTCACAGTGCAGCTTCCACATGGCATCCTCGCTGCGGTCCTTCATATCAGGCACATCAACCATGTAGCGGCTGAGCTCGTCGTTGGCAAAGGCATGTGCTAGAGACAGGGCAACCTGCGAGCACTCCTTGCGCGAGACTCTCCGCAGGCCGTTGCGGTTACGCGGCACCAGAGAGTAGCTAGGCATGGAGAGATCTTCGTCGACAATAGTCGAGGCACTGCTATCCACACGGGCCATGTTTGGTCTCTGGGGCAAGGCGGCACTGTGGCTGTGAGAGGACTTGAAGAAAGGCATATTGGCGGTAATCTTTTTAATTTTTATCGATTGTGATGAGGTCTGATGAGTGGTCGGCAGCGTTAGTAACATGTTGGAGCTGAGGCGAGACCTCGTGGGTTGGATGCTTAGTGGGCCGTTGGCAGTGACGTAGACGAGAAAGACCGGATCCAGTAAAGAAAGGGAAGTGGGTGTAGATGAGTGGTAAGTGGTGAGCAGGGGATGGGAGGGAGGTGAAGGAATATATAGGTATAAAGTAAATGCAAAAGAAAAAAGAAATAAAAAGGAAATAAAAAGGAAATGAAAAAGGGCTGATATGAAGACGGCAAAGCACGACCCAGCACGGCGTGAGCTTGATCTATATGAGCTGATGCTAGGACGGGAAAGACAACAGACCAGAGCGGAACAGAACAAAGAAGATCCAGAGCTCAGTGCAGCGCAAGCTAAGGGGTAGAGCCTTGGGTGCTAATATAAGGTGTCGTAGAAGGTTGCTGACAAGGATGACGGGAGTAGATGTGGGATGGGATTGAAGCAAGGAAGCCAGGGCTTTGGCTTAGTCTTATATGCCATTTTGCAACAAACCGCCCGCCCGGAAAGGGAAAAAAAGCCCAAAGGAAGGGTGTACAGGCGTTGTTTGAACTTGTCCGTCTCTGTGCCTTGCTCGATGTTTGAGTGTATTTCCTGTATTTTGTAGCCCGGGGAGAGATCATGGCAGAAACGAACACAAAATGGCAGGAGGGGCAAAGAATGACATCTAACCAGCTAGCAGAAAAGCCGGATGTAAAGCCAGAGCCAGCCACAAGTGACAACGGACATCCACTTTGACAGGCCAAAATGAAAGAAATGACAGCATAGAAAGGAAAGGAAGGAATTGAAAGTGCCATAGCAGGCCTGAACAAGCCAAGCGGTTCCTAGAACCACTGGCTGGCCTTGGGCTGCGGATTGAGTATTTCTTTTCTTTTTGTGTATGCTATTTTTTCTTCGGTTTTTATTTGGTTAAGTAACCAAACAAAAAAATCAGAAATCATTGAATTTCTTTCTTGTGATGCTTGCTGAACGCCCCGAGAAATTGCAGGTTGCCAGCTCATTGATTTAGGATTTTTACAAAGCCAAAAATAAATCAAGCAGACGGAATAAGCAGACACCGAAGCATAAAAAAGAAAGCGCAAAAAATAAAACAAATGGCAAAACACAGCAGTCACAGGCGAAATCTTGTTTGCCTGATACAGTACAGGAAAGGATAACCCACCCAAGTACAATAACAGATATGCACAGAAGAAACGCCTAGGCGTAGCCACCAACTGCACGAGAGCTGCAAATAGGCCTGTTATGCAAGGGACAAGCACCGAACGATTCGGCCTTCAGCCTGTGTCTGGCCATACCAGCAGGCCCTGGCTTTAGGGCTACTGTGAGTGTTTTTTTTTTTTTTTTTTTTTTTTTTTT
>LKBB01000023.1:44779-60173 GCA_001513885.1 Thielaviopsis musarum
GGGGGAGTGGCTTACACCTCGCCACCCATAGCATCAAAACCGAGGGCCATTATAATTGGAACTCTCAAGGAAATAAAAGATGAAAGCAAAAGCTTTGCCGCGGGCTGGGAGTATGCAGGCCAATCAGATGATAACATGGGCGGTAGCGACTTGAGGCTTGGGACGGGAAAGCTTCTTGTAAGTTGCCGCTGCCCAATCTATTGTTGCTTCTAGTTGTATTACTTACAACAATTATTGAGTATTAGTACATTTCTCTCAGTCGTTGGCCAAATTGCTGTGAAGAATAGAAGAAAACAATCAAACGAGGGCGACGGAGTAGCCGTTCTGTTGCTGCATCTTGCCACTTTCAATTTCCGCCTTTTACACAAGTAATATGTCGGCAGTCAAAATGGAATGGGAATGAAAATAAGCTAAAACAAAAGGCGCCGCTAAGCCATAGAAACAAACGATAATACCAAAGGAAAACAAGGATTGAATGAATGGGTAACATAATTACCAATTTTTTCCGTGTTTCAACAAAGTCCTTTGCATGGTGGCAAGACAGACAGAATAATCAAGCACAGCAGCCTGAGAATGTCCGTCTTTAGAGGAGCCATCCAGCTGCTATTGAGTTTTCAATGTTTCTGTTCCTGCGTTGTTCCTGCGCCCTGGTACGGGTAGCAGCCACTACAAGAGAAAAAAAAAAAAGAGAAAAAAGACGAAGACCAGTAGTTAGAGTAGTTAGCAGGGCCGGTATTTTTTCTTTTAATTCGTGCAGGCCGCGTAACTAGCGTCGCTGGTCTAGAACACAGAAGCAGCAAAAACAGGGCACCGGAATAGAACAGAAATTAGCAGCTGTCGCAAAAAGGAATAAAGGTACAGGGACAAAATGAAATGGCCAATTGTAATTAATGGCGTTGGTACTTGGATTTGCGGCGGACAGGTCTTAACTCGACCACTGAAGTTGCCGAGCCTTGTCTACATTACAGGTACATTTTTCAGGCTGGTGGTACTTGAGTACTTACTACTCCGTAAGTACTTTAGTGCTACACTTTTGCAATAATGCATTTGCTAACCACTCGGGCGAGTTTGAAAAGACACCAGACAGTTAGCCGAAATCCACACTGAACATTGCGAAAGCAACTGTGTTGTAAATCACAGTAGGAACATATTATGCAACTCTGCACGCTGCCCAAAATCGGCAATACGAACTAGGGAAACAGGGCTGCCGTTTGCATTCCAACGGTCCCAAAAACCACCATAACCACAATCTAGAGGCTCGTGTGGCTATGGTTTTCTTTGGTTCTGGAAGCTTTTGTGCTCCATGAGACATCTATGCATCTATTCCTATTTGCATACCCGACGAATAAGAGACATCATGCAAAGGTGCAGTTAGTGGCGCCCCAGCATGACTTGGCCTCAAAAAGATCATCTTGCTATACCGGCTATACATAAGGGCATGTCAAGGTGCAGATGTGTACTGCAAGCTATGCCAGCGAGGCTGGGGAGGTCGGAGGTCGTGCAATAAACAGAACATACACAAAACTCCAAGGCCCGATCCGCGGCATGATAATCTGTTAGGATAGGCGTAGAGGCCGGGAGCTCAATTCTGGATCTAGATATGAGCTGTTACATCAGCTGGCAGTCGACAGGATAAAGTGGTGTTGTATAGATTAAAGCTGGATGGTATAAAAGAAAAAGCAGGCTGTCATGTCACCGGTACCGTTCCATTCGCCGATTGACTCCCTAGTAATACGCAAGACTACAAGTACTAGTAGTACTACTACTAGTAGTAGTACTAGGCCGTATTTGCGTCTTCCAGGGCAACTCGTTATCTAGTGCAAGCATAACCTCCATTGAAGAATGGCTGGTCAAGACCTCTATGCTAGCTATAACTGGTACATTGTGCATTTGTGCAGGGGAATAAGAAAAAGTAGTACTGTAGTACTGGTGTTCCAAAAGTCTTCTCTAAGATTCCATGCACGCACGGCCCAAGCAAGTTCTGCGAAGTTATTCATTCTTGTTTATTCTTGTTAACGAATAAAAGAAGCTGGGAAAAGCAGGGGCATTAAGATCACATGTACAAGACGCTAAACCCACGCCCCACAGTATGTTCTACGTACTTAAGTACTTCGTAAGTAAGTAAGTACTACTAATACTACTAATAGTACTAGTGGTAGTGTTCTTGCTTCTCATTCAATCATCCACTTGCATTCTACAGTCGTGGGAGAAAAAAAAAGACGAACAAGAAAACCACAGTGACAGCCACGCTAAAACGAAGTGGAAATACACAAAAACCAGGGCCTTGGGCCTTTTTCTCAGTTAGTTAAATTTCCTTGGCTCTATCTTTACTTTGCTGGGTTACAAGCTCGCTGATCCCACTGTCCTACTCGTCTCAGCACCTTTTGGTCAAAGCTCGGTCTAGTCTGTTAATATGAATTGCAACTGTTGGGCTACGATTTTGAAAAAGCCAATGGCATTTGCAGCGATCTTGCCATCGCAATGTGAAAGTTGGATGGTAGTTTTTAGTTTTGCGTATTGAAAGGTTAATCATTGTCTAATGGAAAACATATCCCTGAGCCATTTTGCTTCTATTCAGTCGATTCGCAGTAAGCAGTAGTTTTACAGCTCATTCAAGATATACACTGTAAAGGGATCTCAAGTAAACCTTGTATATATATGCCGTAGAGGACAGAAAGGATTGAGAGAAGACTGGAGAAGGTCGAAAAGAAGGGCGTGTGCAATACCTGGCTAGTTAACCAAATCCAGAAATGTGGTGAATATTGACCGACGATTTTGTCATGTGCTCTGCAAAGTGTGCTCTATTTCTGCCACTTCATTTTATTTTCGTTTATTTGACATTTGCCCCAGTTTTTCGTTGTCCCTCGATTGACTTTCTTTTGGCATTAGCTGGTTAGAAGAGATTAATGGTAAAATTGTGGACCCTATCTTTCAACCCTAATATGATTTAAAGGGCACTGTTAACCTTTTGGGAGATCTTTTTGGTGCGCTAGCCTGCATACAAGCGATGCAAGAAGCCTCTTGTTGACACATTCATTAGCTCTGAACCTGTTATTCTTTTTTTGCCTGTTCCCTGCGGACGGCATTTTTGCTTAGTTGGCAAAAACTCGAAATCACAAGCCGACTAACTTTCCGTACTTCGTACATATCTAATACTTTACAGGAGAACAAACTCATGATTATGTTGAGAATGCTTATTGCCTCTTTCCAGCTTTAACTTTCGCTTATAAGTCTGAAAGTCTTGTCCTCGGAGGTACAAGGTACAGTATTGACCAAGCACTGACAAAGAACGGCGTCAGGGGTAAAAGTCAGCAAAAGAATGCCGACAACGTTGCTGTGCCACATCCTTATAGAAACCATTGGTTAAGTTGGAAAACTGGGTTGAAGAAGCAACTGCGGTGATGACATGAATGTTTATGCACAATATAAAGCAATATCATAGTAGCAGTGGCATATGAGGAAAAGCCCTCCTGCAGCTGGGCGCTGCGTTGCTGTCGTTGGGTATCAATTGGCGACATATTTGAACGTCACGGGCCCCCCAATCCGACTCGAAATGAGCACAATCTTTCTCTTTTACCTCTCGTTTCTGTTCTTTAGGCCTGTGTTGGTTTTGTTTGTTACAGCTGCACTTGCAGGCTGCGGATAGTTGGCCAGCCACGATGTCGCATTCGCTTCGCTGCTGCAGACATGGGAGCTGCACTTTTTTCTTTTTTCTTCTTTTTTTTTTTCTTCCTATTAACGATACGCGTGACTTACTAAAGGGAAAAGAGAGTCAGATAGGAGTTTGGAAGATTTCTCCTGCGCGTAATTCGAACTAAATAACTGGGAATGGATTAAATCTTTTTTTTTTCCTGTTGGTTTTTTTGTATGTTTTTTTTTTCTTCAAAGACTGACTTGTGATCTCATTGCGGCGGCCGAGAAGACATAAAATAATGTCAAAATCGGAGCTTCAGGGTTACTTTGCGCTCCTGGACCTACCACTACGAGCTTTGGAGAAAGTCGAACAAGATGGCTGGATTTCTCGGCCGGTGCATGGAACAGGCTTCCGGAACACAGCTACCGGCAGAGTGATAGGGCTATGCTCTGCTGATTTGTTCATTACTTTGTTCATTACAGCATTATTTTGTCTTCTAAAGCCCAAACTTGGGTCATACGGCTTCTTCAACTTGAGAAGGAAGCAGCTGCTTGTGAAATCAAGCATAATAATGAGTAATCAGCGCAATGTTATAGAAAGTCAGTATGTACCCCTTCCCTTGCACTGAAGATACAATGGAATGGAATCGAAGCGCAGACGGCCTTGTTCTTTTCCGTCCCGTGGGTTGCCAATTTCCTTTTCTTTGCCTGACGTTCTCACGCTTCCCAAGCGTCTGGAGCTCGTTTAGAATCTCGCTAGCCCGAGAACCCTAACCAGTTTATTGTTCGGATTCAAGAGAAGACAGGAAGCCGTTCGCTAATTCAGAAGAAGAAAAAAATGAAGAAAAGAAAAAGAAAAAAAAATACCAAAACTCGCCCGAGAGTCTCTCTCCACGGAAATTCAAAACATCTTGATACAGGAGACAGACAAAGAACCCGTAAACCTGGTGAAATAACTCTCAAGGCTTTCTGTTTCGTCTTCGCTTGAACCAGCGACCAATTTGCTCCGCTAGTGACACCGGCAATGGTGAACTTTGAAGGGGCTGTTTCCATTGTACCGGGTTCAGCTCAAAGCCTAGACCACTGGTTATACCATCAAGTATAGCCTAGCTGGCCAAAGCTGTGCTTTGATAGCACCGGCGCCTGCAAAGCTGGCCGGTGTTTGATTTACAAAGTGTTTTGGGCTGGTCGAAGCTTCCCGGGGAATTAATTCAGATACAAAGTAGTACTACGACGGTCGAGAAGAAGTAAGTATAATTATTATAGTGAATAAAGCCCGACAAAAGCCAAACTTCCCAGAGTATTTTTGTGTCCTTTTCGTTAATATTTTTTTTTTTCAATAGTCTTGTTTCCAAAGTGCGCCCGCAAGATTTCGTTTTCCGTTTTCTCTTCCACTAAGCTGAGATTTCAGCCTGTTGATATGATTTTGTGCTCTTGGCTCCCTCCAAGCAAGCGAACCAGCCTTCCGGGTCCGCTCGCCTCAGTTCCGTTCCTGATTTTGAATCCTGATTCTATGAATCCCAGCCCCAAGACTTCACCACTATTTTCCATGCTCTAGATTTTCTAGTTTGTTTCCGTCTTCCATTCTCTCTTGATTGTTTCATACAAATTTTATAAGTGCGAAGTAGGTGAGAAGGATAAACACTGTGTAATATGGCGGGAGTTCTTGACGCCGTAAATAGCAGTAATTTACTTCACGCAGGCCAGCAAAAGTAAACTCACATCATGATGACACCCACCGCGATAGCCCGAAGCTATGGATACATATGGACTTGACCATCTACAACCCCATTTTTACTTCGTCAAGACTACGGAGTACTGAGCTGTACGCGTTGATGTTTTCCCCCCATGCGTTGTTATATATCAGTGTACTTTCTGCTCTCCCTTACGTCCGCCACAAAGCGTACCAGTCAGCCCCAACGCTCTTTTATCTCCTACTCGCCAGCCGATGGCTGTTCGCCGAATCCCATGGAAGTAAAATCAGTACTCTGGAAAATGTGATATGTGATGGCCCGATATCGCAATTAATTTACACCCAACTCAAAAACCGGTCTCCCGATCTTTTCTGTCTCCTGTCTAAAATGCAATGCAAGCCTCGGCACTTGAAGACGATCACTACTTTAAAAATAATACGTCTTTTTAGGTATATCTGCCAACTTCGTCAGCACTGAAAGTATTTCAACTTTGGTAGGTAGGATATTTTCACTCGGTTATTATTATATGGACTTTTGGCTCTTGTTGCATATTTGTGCTCTCTTCTTCCGGTTGAAGGTCATGTTACATGCCGTAACAGCTGGGCTCATGTTATAGTAATACTACTCGTAGTATAGCAAAAACGAAATAACGGTGTGTATAAAAGAGTTTAATGCTAGTTGTCGATCCTCTTTTGGCATATGTAATGCAATAGTATCTGCCTTGGGTTGGGCGAGATTGGGAATGGCACAGAAGAGTAGAATGCTCCTACGACGCGGGCTGCATTCTACGCTTTATTCATATCCTAGGCTGTTCTCTAAGCCCCCAAGCTTCAGCGGCATTTCGTGGGCTACGCTAGCTTTTACTGTTACTAATATTTATGTAGCGTAGACTCAAACGAAATCCGGTAGTTCTGTAGAGACACGAATACAGAGCGCAGGAAAGGCCCTGAAAAAACGGGCAATCGAATCCCGTTCACATGGGTTGCCCTGGCTTATAGTGACTACGCCACAGCGAGGATGCCACGACGCCCGCAAATCTTGAGAACAACTTGTTTCTAGTCTCGTCTCGTCTCACCTTGTCTCGTCTCGACTGTCGCTCTGGTTCCCAATGATACCGGAAATTCTGTTAGATCCAGTCCTTTAACCTCCAGCTTGCCACCGGGGAAGCAGCCCCGGAATAAATTCCCAGCCCAGGGCCTCGAGTCAGAGCACAGGGTAGGATGGATGTGGTGGACAGAACAGAAAGGACATGGGCTAAAGGGGTAGGGGCCGTGTGGTAATTGCACAGAGCTTGGGCTTAACTTAACTTAGGGTCTATGCCAGGGTCAAGCGCCAGTAAGGTCTGTAATAAGTGCAAGTTGAGTTGGTTGTTTGTGTTGGACCAAACAATCATCAGACGTAGAAAACACAACGGCCAGTACAGAGACGGGAGAATAGCCAAGACATATGAGCAAATCTAATGACCAAGAAAACGGCGATATGGACGGGTAACCAGAGCAGGACAAGCAAGGCAGTGGATGACCTGTTTGAGGCATGATTTTGCACTTTTCAAAGGTCTCTTGTTCACCCCCTTCCCCGTCTACCCAATGAAAATGCCTGTAAGTTCCTGTGAAAATCCCGGGCGCCCAGATGCAGCTAGAACTAGACATTGCTCATCAGACTTGGCTTGATTTGATTTACTTCTTTGTTCGAATTTCTAAAATCTAATCTTGTAGTAAGAGCCTGCCACATGAGATGGGATGACGTGAAAGTTAGTTGCGCGTTGTTTTTACTATTATTCCCACTACAATCAGCCAAAGAGCCACCAAATCAACCACCACAGTCAACATGACTGATCACACGCTAAACAAGATTAAACTCGTGAAAACTTGTTCTAGACCCGAACAATCAATTCTTTGATTGTCTTCTTCGACAACACCTTTTGTGGACCTTGTTGTTGCTGTGGGTCCACTCTACTCCGTACCAACCAGCCAATGAAATCCATCGCCCGAAGCTAATTGTGTTAATTCCCTTTTTTAGCAGAATTTCCTTGCCTTTTGCTTCCTTTTGGTCTCCTGGAATTGACACAAGATGCCACCTTTTCATTGGCGGTTGCAGCCGGAATTTGTTATAAAACAGTAGTGAGTATATGATGCTCAGCCTTCTGCTACAGCGGCTACCTTGCGCGGCGGCATTTCCTATGCGTCTGTAGTAGCATGGCTTTGTACCTGGCACTTGGCTGCAACGTTTCTGCCACATTACTTCATTGTTTGTGTCCTGGAAGATGTATCTCCGGTTGCACGCCCCGGCGCCATCTTGCACAAAACGACGGTGAGTTCTGTGATACTGAGACTTCTCCAGTGCGTAAATCTCCGCAAATTGGTTGATGACGGTGATCTCGTGATGCAAAGATCGACCTTGATAATTTCTTCCATCCAACGCTCAGGTTTAACCTTGTCTGTGCTTTGTTTTGAGCTCAAGAAGCAGTCGACGTTAGGGAGCCGCTATTGAGGCCCTATTACTCCCCCCATCGCCGTATTTAATGCATTTTAGTTGCGTATCGTACTGTTGTCATACTATAGTATGATAGACTAATCCTCGATTCTTAGGTGTTGACATTTTCACGTTCGAGGCTTGCCCCTTATTTGCCAGCTGCCAATCCAGAATTTCCTGCCCCGGTCACTAAATTCTTCAACATACCTGTACTTTTACATCCTGACTTGCCCTTTGGTTGGCCAAAAGTCCCCTCGCAAAAGAAACTGCGACCAAGAAATAATGAAAACAAAAACAAAAACAAAAGAAAATAAAATATTTATAGAAAAAAAAAACGCCCCAAAAACCCCAGCATAAACAAGTCCCTCGACTTTGCAGCCACGCTCTCCTGATTAGTGCGGACTCGTTGGTACCTGCTCCTGACTGCCGCCAATACTGCTAGTGCATGAATAAATACTACTAGTAGTATAGTAGTAATGCTACTCTTTCGCGGTTACGTCCGCCTTTATGCATTCAGGTCCACTGTGCCAATGCAGATGAAGTGCAGTTTGTAGCTTACAAGTACCTAATGTTGAATCTGGGTTGCATTGTCAGCACATTGAATTCTCTTATGATCACCACAACCCCCATAATTTTCATTTTTTTGTTTCTGAATTTGTCTATTCTATCCGCTATCGCGCAGCTGCCCTGCACCATTTCATGCGTAGCACGCCACCTCTGCATTCCTCATTCTTATACTATCCTATCTAAGAAGACTGTGGATATCGAGCTGTATATTCATGCACTTCTTTTTGCATCTGACATGAAGCTGCCCATCTCATAACGTCTCCTTTTGGGGCTTTGTTCCATCTACCACGTATTCCCCCACTGCCGCCGCCGAACCCAGGAGAAAGGGCGGCATAACACATCGTGGCTTGAGATGGATAAGGACGGGCTGACTACAAGTCAGGGCGTGTTTTTCCGAGCCTGAGCAAGGAACAAGCCCATTTAAAACATATGACTAACAGTAGTTATCGTGAAGGAAGCCGTGTATAAGCACGCTCCCTATGGTCGTCATTTACGTATCTTCATCACTGTGCAGATGATAGTACATTCGTAGTCTGTACAATACATAAATAGTACATATAATTGGACAGCTGGACTATATGTCGGCGCTGAGTTGTTCATGGCTGTGGGACACCACCGCAAGCCTCAATATAGAAGGCGGACACGGGCACGACACGCCGTGCATAACCAGCAAAGACCCGTGATATCGACTATATTGAGTAATTCTTTAGCCCAACTGCAGCTGACCCAGCGTATGATTAAAAATATGAAATAGCCAAATTCAATTAAGTGCATTTCTTTACCTACCCGTCGTGCCCCGCCTCTTTATCCACATTACCACCCCTTGTCTTATGCTGCTTGCCAACTGTTGGATGTTACCTGTGTAAACAGGCCGCGATAAGCCACATCATTACAAAAGACAAGACGGGTACCAAAAGGACACTGCACAGGCTTAGAAGCTCAACCTTTTGCTTCAAGGAGCCAGTGGCCTACAAATGGACACACAGTCTTAAACATGACAAGCTTTCTATGGAACTTGGGCCTGGTCTGAATGCATAGAATGTGTCAGTATTAAACATATGATCTATACCGACGTAGTCATCCTTTTATCTAGCGAAGACATAGGGACTATCATCTGCTATATATCCAAGCCTCCATTAATGGCGGCAACTGCTAGAGTACCTGGGAACACGCAGAAACTCAGCATCGAAAACAAGGCGCGTTGTTTGCAATAAACTTTGTCTACTGAATGACAACGATATTGGCCCACTACTTTGCTGTTGCCCACTGTTAGGGTCGTTATAGTTAGGGTTGAAAAAGACCCTGAACAACCCCTTTCAGCAAGACAAAGAGTCAAAAATGGCCCCCGACTTTAAATCGTATGAGCAACTCTCCACTCTCAACGTCGTCCGTTTGCCTGTTCTGGTCATCACCAACCATACACAAAAAAAAAAACAGACCACTTTATGCCACTATTTGGGCGGATTTATGGCGCAAGTTTGGATGCACGAGGTACTGATTTGTCATCGCGACTACTACTAGTGCTATACGAAAGGGGAGAACCTGTTTGGATTGCTTTTTCAGGCTTGATAAATGGAGAGAGAGGGGGTTATCGGACTGCTGGTATTTGTACGCCGTATACAACAATTCCAAAACGGCCCGTTCATTGGAGTCCTAGTTTTCTTTGGGCGTGGCTCAATGTTTCAGGCTGCTTACAGTGCTGTGATGAGAGGTGGCATTTTTATCGACGCTAGGGCGACAGAAGAAAGCACAAAGTCAGCTTATTTCATTTATCAAAAGAAGCAATACAAAACGTGAAAGGATCAGACGGGCTACTTATAGGATAATAATTAGATAACAAAAAGGTAGGTGAGCTGCGTCTTTCACTAATTATGAACGTAGAAAAGAGTGAACTTGGAGCGCATTATTGAGCAACCTTTATTAAAATACCATCAAGATTTATTTCGCCCATAAATCTGGCATCCATGACGACAACGCCACCTGTCGCACATCTGAGAATCGATTTAATCCCACAAAGATTTTCCACAGCTGCCCCTCTATAGCTCCTTGCCCCTCCCCAAGTCCCATCACATTTATAGCTCTCTTCATCATATTTTCATTCATGGCCAGGTTCGTCATGTAATACCAGCAAACCACAAGCAGAACCAGCAGACCAAAACTGCCAACTTGGCGAGTCGAAACGAGTAGAAACGAGTCGAAACGAAAACAGTTCTTTGGCTGGCTATGTCGTCTGGGTGGTCTGAGATCAAGCGAAGAGATCAGATCTAGAAAAAAAAAAAAAAGAGAAAAAGAAAAAGAACAATATATATTTGTCAGTCGTCATGACCAGCTATTTACTAAACTTTTTATCGTATTTGGTTTCCGGCTATCCCATATCCTGCTGCACATTCGCTTACACTTGTTTCTCTATCCTTTTACTCGCCAGTAGATTTAATGTATTGCAGCGTCTCGTCTCCCATCCCACGTAGTGGACAACACCAATAACAACAAAACTAAACAGCATGAACAGCGCTAAGCGACAGCAGAGATGAAAATCATGTAAAAAAGAGCTTCTAACTGATTGACAGGTGCAGATCAACATGTCTGACAAAAGAAACACCGCCTATTGTCAGATATAAAAAGAAAGTTGATCAATGGAAGTTTGGTCTAAAGTAAAACCAACGAAAAAAGAAAAAGAAAAATTAAACCCCTCAATTTCACAGCGCCGGCTCACATATTTTGATGCTGTGATGATGTTGCTTTTTATGGATGCCAATATTGAAATTTTCAGCTGATCTAAACTATATTGCTTGTCTTTCTGGGCGTTCACTCGTGGTTCATCTACACTGAGCGTTAAGCCACCCAGATCTGCTCATCTATTACTTTTGCAACGTTAGAACTTTGAGCTTTTTCTTTTTCGTTTTTTTTTTTCGTTTTTTTTTCATTTTTTTTCATTTTGCTTTCTGTTGCTACGTAAAAAAAACATGAAGATTACCTCAATGTCGTTGTCTTGAATTCCAACCAAAAAATGACGGGGCAGAATAGCCAACTGCTCCGTAGCACATAACTACTGCTATGACTTCGCATAAGCATGTGTCTTTATCGTCATATCCATTCTTATCTGCTCCAAGCTGCCTCCTTCTCTTCATACTCCGAGCCCTCCCTATATTTCTTGCTTGCCTCTTTTCCGTCTGGTGAGAGAAGTGCTGGCCAGCCCACCAGGTATTTACACAGCTGTGCTGCCAAACAAGGGATGCCAAGGCACCTGCCTAGTAATGTGTGTCTTACACTCAGAAGAAAGAACTAAAAAAAGGAAATATGCAAGACAGAGCCAGGCCACTGGCCTGGATTTACTCTTCGCAACTTGGCTTCTATGGCGGGAGTTGGTAGGAGCTATTCAGCGGTAGACAGATAGCCGCTAGGAAGGAGATGGGCCATGATATGCTATGGTACAGGCCCGGTACATGTCGCCGTGGCGGGTGCACAGACTTCACTTTTAATGTATCTAGGACTGTTGATAATAGCATACAGAATATGCCCACCAACGGCCTTGACGACGGGATAAAAAGGACCGCGAAAATTTAAGAAAGGATTCGTTTGGCAAACCACCACGCTCCTTTCCCCAAGTGCCACAATAGAATGGCCTGGATAAAAGAGCATGGTTATCTGCAAGTGACCAGAGAAACCGGATTTCTACAATGCGCCTATGTACGTGCAGGTAGCTCCTCGCATCAGATGCACTATGATGAGCTATGTCGCGTATGCAGGCAAGGTGACGATTTGATGAGTTCCTTGTTAGCATGTAGGCCATCTTGCTTTAAGCATTTGATACACTGGCCCCCGCCAAACTCCTGTTGGATAGCAGTAAACCCACGAAAGGCACGCCCCTTCTGTGCTGGCACTATTGGCTGTCACATGGTGTTGACTAACAAACAAAAATCGATGCGGGGCATCCTAGAGCCGTGACTAACACTAGCAGAGCCGATAGCAAGTAAGGACCGACTAGCTAGAGCTCATGGATCAGGGCCTGATGACAGCTGTGATAGGCGCAAAACCAGAGACGCATATATCATTTTGTGCAACGACCGTGGGAACAACGATCTAGGCTCTAGTAGACACACCCGAGGATTGGTCGTGCATATTCGTGCATTGCATAAATGCTATCCGTGAACACTCAAAAGACATGTGCCACGCCTGCTTTTTATGAATTCTCTCAAAAAGATTTAATCTATACACGGTATAACGCAGTTTACTGAAATAAGATGGCCGTATCAGGTAACTCGAGCAAGTAACACCCTACCCAAACGTGTGGCAGCAGCATGTAAGCCACCTTCTTGTCTTTTGATCATACTCTGAAAGTGCATATGAAGACCCTCGACTACAAGTGTCTTGGTTATACCGGAAATATTTGTTAGTTGCACATATGCAGGTTACAGCCGCGCCGGTGAACGCCAGACGCTGATTTATGCAAGCAGCCAGATATTTCTGTGCTACCCAATTTTAGTGACCAGAGTTGCCTCTGTGTTCCCATGTCTTCCTTTTTCTGTTGAATCTTTACAACTATACCATTAACTATGTCTTCATGCCCGACCAATTCATCTCTTACCGCCACATTCCTCTTATGTCTTTTGCCACTCCCTATCCAATGTACCAACTCTTCTTCTAAAACCGTCGCATAGCCAGGGGGCTGCGTACCTCCTAAATCCTAGCATCCGGTTCGAATATGGCGCCATATGCACACATCCATAACCTCTTCCGTTTGATTTGTCTAGATCTTGAGCCTGCACATGGGATTCACCTGGTCCTATGCAGCTGGCCTGGCCAAAAGAGTTGCATATCCAGCACGTTTAGCGGCTTGCTTTGGCTGCTGGATATAATATAAAAGCTCATGATTGTTAGCGAAGAGGTGACATGGGAGGAGGAAGCCAAGCCGGCGAGCATGGGCTTATTTGTCGGTACGCCGGACCGAGCAGGATATTGAAACCGGGTATTGGCAGAATACTCTGGATTGGGATCTTATCAATATGCCCGGATCATATACGCGTAATCACCGTTCACTGAGTGGCTTGCTGGACAACTGCAGGCTAGCACTACTAGTAAGCAAGCGAACCAAGACGTATTAAAACGTTATTGGCAACGCGCGTTGTGCTCGAGAACCTTTTATTGCGTGCAATTTGGCTTCCGTCAGCCACCCGGACCAACAACATTGAGAAACCATAACCGTCCGGGCTTAGGGCTTCACCGCCATTACCCCTCCGGCACTCTGCGCCGGGAAATGTCTCCCCACAGCCACGTCCCAAACAAATGGGCCTCAATATC
This sequence comes from Thielaviopsis musarum, assembly GCA_001513885.1. Classification (NCBI taxonomy): domain Eukaryota; kingdom Fungi; phylum Ascomycota; class Sordariomycetes; order Microascales; family Ceratocystidaceae; genus Thielaviopsis; species Thielaviopsis musarum. The sequence continues at coordinate 58,444 of LKBB01000023.1, forward strand.
GTATAATCAGCCAGCACCAAGCGACATTGACCCCTGGACACATGATGACAGGCCAGATGAACAGGAAAACAAGATGCAATAAAATGACCAAAGCATCAAGTGTGGCTACATTCTTCACTGGATGCGCCACGAAGCCGGGACCTGGTCGGCGTTTTGCGGTTCTGGATTAGGGAACACGAAATCGACAAGGGCTCACAATCAGAACATAGTAGCACACCACCGCTCCGCTGGTGGCGTGCCCATGCGCTCCTCGGGACAGCGGGTCGACAAAATGCATATTAGTTAGTAGGTAGGGTAGGATGTGCTGTCAACATGAAATTATCCCCTGAATATTTTTTTGTTTTTCTCGGCTATTCCTTTTACTTTAATCCCCTTTCCCACGGATGACCTAATTATGTGCCTGTTGGTCATGACCCATACAGCTGAAGAAAGAAAAAAAAGTGACAGCTGGCTTTTATTGTGAGTAACAAAGGGCTCTGCGTCCGGATGCTTCCGATCCCAAGTAAACTAAGACTAGGTCGATTCTGGTTTAATTCAGAAGGAAGGAACCACCAAGCCACCCCCGAAGCGACCTGTCAGAAACCGCCGCAACTCAATTACCCACTGGCTTTGTGCTCTAGCTCTGTCGTTATTGCTTTTGTTGAGCTTGTTGTCGCCGACATTTTGACGGTTGCTTCTAGTTGCACCCGCTCTTGTCCTCCCCTGACTGCAATTGTAATACCCTGCTCCTATAATTCTGTACGCTGCTCAGTCTTGGCCAATATGCCAACCCAACATTAAGTTGTCCTCGCAGCCGAAAACACCCTTTTCCTTTGTACACTGGCATATGCTACTTCCAAGCCGTGGATTCTTCTCATCACAGCCTCGCAAAGGCTTCAAAACGCCAAAAGCCGAACCCAAAATTATTTTTATCTCCCACTGCAATTACCCAGTCATCCATCCGAGGAATAAGAAAAGTCAAATTTCACGGAAATTATGCAGCCAACCACCACCGAACAACCCAATGAGTCTAGTGTAACACAAACCAAACCAACCCGTGCACTTCCTTCTGTTTTTGCTATTGTGTAATGCCCGCTGGCTTGTTACACAACAATCTGCATTTAACCTTGCAATTCATCCTGTCGCACCTGTCTTCTTTGCTTGTCGCTGCGTTGAGAGCGGCGTCCAATCAAGCCAGACGTATCTCATTTCATGCGTTTCATTTTTAAAAGGAAACTCTCTTCAGAAAAAACAGGAGCCGACGGCAGCGCCAACTAAAACAGCACCCGTTCCGACCCGTCTGCCCGTCTTTCCGCGCCGTCGCAGATACACCAATATTTCATCCCCCCCTCCCATTTGACTTGCATTTTGACCTACATTTTGTCACATGGCGCAAGTGCTTTCATTCCGTGCAGTTTGATAATAAGTAACAAAATAATTATGCTTTGTATGTGATTCCTTATCATTATAAATAACTGCAAGGGCAACGTCCCCCTCTTTCAACCTCGTATTCACGTGTACAGTACATGAGCCTGGGTCGATAAAAGGTACCATATTTTGATTGGCATCTAGAAAAAGAAAAGCATGCAGGAAAGATATAAACGTACTATAGTGTACGAAAACGAAAACTGAAGAAAAGATCGATAGTGACCAACGAGAGAAAAACTTCTCTAGAAAAGGTCATATCGACGGGGTATGTCGCAAGAGGAAAAAAAGAAAAACCGGAAAAGAATTAATTTGGGGGGGGGGGG
>LKBB01000023.1:60237-91073 GCA_001513885.1 Thielaviopsis musarum
GGGGGGGGGGGGGGCGCCAAGAAACTCCCCCTTCAGGTATTGCAATGCGTACGGATGTGTCCATAGACCATAGCGTCCAATTTGCATTTGTTTTGAAACTTATTATTTTCGTTTGTCGTGCCTCGTTCCGTCTCGTGCATGGCAGCATGGCTGAGGCAAGTTGATCAGGACCATTATGCCGAGACCAAAAGGCTGAATATACTCGCAGACACGAAAGCCATAGTCAAGAGACTTTACATGCGGCGAATCTCCGACTCGTTGGTGAACTTCTCAAAGTCGTCGCCGCTGGAAAAGTGCGACCACCACTCAAACAGCATCGACTCGCAAATCAGCTTGAACCACGGCGTGAACTTGAGGTCGGGCTGAGCGAAAAGCTCGCGGAGCTTTTCGGGCGTCACGTACTGGGTGTCGCGGGCCTCGTTGGGGTTGACGTCAAGGTCAACCTTGGCACGGATGAAGAGAATATAGTCGACTGCCAGCATGGTTAGCTTTGGCCCATCGCCACAGGTAGTTTGCGTTTACTCACTTTCGTGCTCGCCCCACTTGCCGTTGCTGGGGGCCTTGTAGTGGATGCGAGTCAGAAAATGGAAATCCTCCAGAGGGACCTGCTCCTTCTTGATGCCCAGCTCGTGCTCGAGCTTGCGCTGCGCCGCTCTCTTGACGCCCATGATGGAGTCGGGAAGGTTGGAGCCGGTCTCGCCCGGAACACCCAGAGGGTGCGAGCAGCACGTGTTGGTCCACATATCGGGGAAGGTAATCTTTTCGGTGGCGCGCTGCTGGAGCAGCAGGCGGTTGTCCTCATCGAAGAGGAAAACGGAAAAGGCGCGGTGCAGCAGGCCCTTGTCGATGTTGGTCATGAGGTGGCCTGTCGACAAAAGGAAAAAAAAGTGTTAGCTAAGGGCAATTGTATGTAGGATTAAGTGCCAGGGCCGTGGTCATGTTTAGACAGGTGCCGGGGCCGGGCCCAGCCGCGTGGATTCGTATGTAGTTGCGACGCATGACACATGCCAAACAACAACAACCGACAGGGGGAGCGCGGGGCAACGCGGGGCAGTTGGAGAGCAGAACTAAACGCACAAAGCTTCTTGCTAGCATTGCCAATGGGAATATCGTTCTCGTCCAAAACAATGCACATCTCCTCCATCAGGCGGATCTGTTCCTCGTCGTGACCATCGAGGGCATCAGAAGTGGTGTCAATGTCGGGGAACAGGCTGAGAATGTTCTCGGCGGTGATCGAGACACTGCCGACAGTCGTGGTAGTAGTGGTAGCGGTAGACATGGTCGCGTGAAGTCGTAAATACAGAGATCGCAATAATTAAAGTACGTCAAGTAAGGGACGAGGCTGTACTATCGATTCTGATAAACAAGCGTTTGAATCAAGAAGTCTGAAAAGGAAGAGAAAAAAAAAGGGGGGCCCAGTTAATGGGGATCCAATGGCTTTTTGAAGACCAAAGCAACGGCGTTTTTGGAGCAAGTGTTTTATTCTGTACAAGAAAGAATGTGATTCAACTAAACACGCAAAAAGTCAGCAATCGAGAAAGATTCGTCTATTCGTACATGCAGACCATACCTTCAAAGAAATGTGATGGTCAGCGAGAAGTTTTGACAGTTGGTGGAAAAAGGTGATTTGAATTGATGTGCTCGATCGCCATTTTTGCTAAGGAAGGCTGGTGCTTTCTTTGTTGTGAAAAACAATGAATTCGTGGCTGATGATTGGTGCTCGTTCGTACTGGATTTTCAGTGCTTTCCAGAGTCGTTTTTGGCTCGTGACAGTGATAGGCTGCAGGCCATAATGTGGGGTCATCTCCATCTTGCAAAATGACTAGGCACTTTTGACCCGGGAAACATTTGTCAACATTCCAGAGACGAGACAGTTGGGCGACAAGAACTTCTCGAAGCTATTGATATATGTATTTTCTAGGCGAGAAAAGAGTGACTCCATGCATTCAAATATATGGAGTAAGTATGTGCTTGGGAAAGAGAAAGTGATGTGATTCGTAAGAGGCGATATGCGCCTTTAAGCACCCAATCACTATCGTTTGTATCACTAATCACTATGCATCTTGTCACAGTGATTTTAAAAGACAACTCATTTGTGCGGCTACGACACAGTATCAATGAAATCTAGTATCAAGGACTATATAGCCATTGTCACATTCCAGTTAAGTAGTGCGATGCGCTGCAGCTAAACACGGCTAGTCTCTCCATAACCTCTGGGTTCAATGAGAGTAATGAATTAAAAAAATAAAAATAAAAAAAAAAGCTAAACACGGCTGTTACATCGCTGTTATCTGTGTCGTAATGCAGCAGCAGCAGATCCGCCCGAGTCGGGTTAATGTACAAAGGTGTGGGACGGAAGAAGCCATGGATGTAGACAAATTGGGTTGTCCATTTTGGGGAATCAAACGGCACATATTGCATGAGCCAAAACGTGAACACACCAATGTGCATTTAACAGATACTCACCACAAGACCTCTAGTTCGAGAGGAGTGTGCAAGTGAATATCGCATTCGCGAATTCAAATATAAAGTGTTTGTGTACATACAGATACCTCAGTACATGCAAGAACTAGCACTAGGCCCGGAGTTCTATCGTAGCGACCCAATAATCTTTGAAAGCCGGGCCGAGGTACCATGCATGATGCGGTGGTAGTATTACTTTTGATCCCAGTGTCTTTGTGATAACCGTGCATAGCAAATGTGCAAGCTCTTTATTTTAAACTACTTATATCTTCTGATGGAAGAATGCAGGTATCAGTGGTGCCTATGAAATTGTAACCTACTTACGCAGGCTTACATCAAAGCTCAAGTGGTAGAAACAAGATTGCAGTAGAGTAGTGCAGAATAAGTAGACTAGGAGGCAGTAATCAAACTGGAGTTTAAGTCATATGGACCAGCTCTGCTTTTGTTATATAATTACACGGCTGGTAGGCTTAGCGAAGCAGAATAGGCCATTTCTGTTCCTTGTCAAAATAAGAACAAACCAAAGTAAGGGATCAAAGAACATCAAAAAAAAAAAAGGGAAAAGCATAGGAAAAAAAGAAGAAAAGGAAAAGCATAAGAAAATGCAAGCAAAGAGGCTGGGTTGAACCAGTTTCAACCGGGGTCATAAGCTGCTTATTTTGAAGTGCATTGAATGCTGCAGCTAAGTAGAAAGCAGACATTCAATATGCCAAAGTACGAGCAGCTGGCCGGGGCAGCTTGGAAATGTGAATTTATGTTACTAGTACCAGTACTAGCAAAGACGATAAACTTGGCAGCACAAGGATAACAATATTTAGCGAAATACTATTTAGTATCATACGCGAGGAAGAACGGAAGTGGGCCATTGTCAAATTGTAAGTCTGAAAGGGCGTAAGACGTACGACAGAACGTCAGTGGTATTATAGAGAAAGAAAGCGGATCATCACCTCGACAAAGCAGGTGTACTTGTACTATAGACGGAGACGGGAGGAGGCAGTCACTTGCATGTATGTTTAAAACTGCGAGCCGGTCGATTCGTCATTGTGCAGGCAACTGAAGAACTAGTTAGTTAGGTTAGCCAGCATTGTGGAAACCTTCTATGCATGCTTCGCCAGACTTGTCGTCGCCATGCTGTGGTTCCTCTTGTTTACTCCACGACCGTCCACAGAATGTTTCAGACAATATTGGTAGCACCCCGACGAGTATTTATTCGGCCTGAACCTTCCTGTTGTCTATGTAGCGACAACACAAGCCAGTTATGTTATCTGCATTGAAGCACAAGTAGGTGATACAGCCTGACGTCGCGCACCACACCACAGGCAGTACAAATGCGGCGCTCATTAGTGTGTACATACATTGTTTCCTGGTTGCTTTACGAAAAGCTTCAATATCTGATGATTCCTGCTGCTCGTGTGCCGTCCGCACGTACTCAAAGAGGAAGCGTGCGAGGTTGCGTCTGGTGCACTGTACTTTGCATTTCAGAGAGCACTGTCCTATCCTGTCAACTTACCCATCAATAACCAGCCTTTATGCATGTTTGACGCACATGATACTGGGAGTTGTTCATGTACGGTACGTCGAGAAATGGCTGGCCGACGCAAGGTAGTATAGTTTTGTTTATTGTCATAGCTTACTCAAGTATAGCTACTCAAAGTCCACCATGACCTGTATGTTGCCAAGCAAAAGAGACCGGCCCGGATATATTCTGTACTTAAGAGTGTGAGTCCCTCTGACATTTTACCTCGCAGACACACCCGCTTTCCTGTTATCTTTTCTATTTCTCACGCCATCTCGTCTATCTCCAGCGAGGAATTCGCCCAAGTTTTACCTGTCGCAAAGCCTGTCAAAGACGCAGGAGAAAATAAACCAAAAGAAAAGAAACCTAGCGGAAGCCACCATACGAAGGATTCTCATTACGTTGATGCTGAATTTACCTTTTGGATTGAACTTTGCCAAGTTTGGACTTTTTTACTCATTTTTTCTTGTTATCGCCACCCGCCATTTTTACTGCCATTTTTACTGCCATTTTATGAGTTCTGACTCTTTTTTTTTTTTTTTTTTTTTTTTTTTTTTTTTTCTTGTTTATTCTTCACCCTTTATTTACGAATTTTCAGTTTCCATTCTTTTTTTTTTTTAGTTTCTATGCAAAGTTCGAGCGTTGGGTTTTGCCTTTCTACTAAATCTTGGGCAACATTTTCTCTTCTTCACGCTCAGTAGCGCTACGACTCAAAAATTTTCACAACTGTTAAAATCTCACTTTGCCACTCATCCAAACTCGGCTTCAAGTCAACAAACTCCATTCAGCAAACCCAAAAACAACTTAACCCAGCTGCAACACAAAAGAACTTAACCCAGCTGCAACACAAAAGAACTTAACCCAGCTGCAACATCATGCCATCCAAGCCTGAGCTGATTGTGGCCAGCGATCTGCAGGCATGCAATCACTCGCCTCCGCCGTCGCCCCGGCTCGAGGCCCCAGAACCGGGTCATCCCATGTACCGCCGGCCCAGCGGCATTGCCTACGGCGCCGAGCGCCCATCACTTGTCCCTATCCCAGAAATTACCGGAGACCTCGCGCTCTCGCGCAGCGAACGCGCCCAGTCCCGTGCCGCCGAGGCATCCATGTTGCGGGACAACAACTTACTGCCGCCCAAGCATGGCGTCGTGCAAAAGGGCCGACTGCGCCGGCTGTATGATGCCATGTTTAGCACAAAGGTGCGCGATGGCCGCGTGTATGAGCCGGCGCAGGCGCCGCGCCACAGAGTTGATGAGACGACAGGCCTATTAAGCGGGACGGGCAATTTGTATGGCGCAGGCGAGAGCGCCGTCGCAGATGACCACGACGACGACGGGAGAGAAGCCGGTGGCAATGGATTGGAATCACCAGACGTCGAGGGCATCGGCGAGCGGTGGGAAGCGGCCGTTCAGGCGGGCAGTTTGCAGAGCACGTGGCAGCGCGAGGCCAAGACGGTGCTCAAGTACTCGCTGCCTCTGACGGGCACATTTCTCCTGCAATACTCCATCAACGTGACCAGCGTCTTCGCCGTCGGCCGACTCGGCAAGGAGGAGCTTGGCGCCGTCAGCATCGCCAACATGACAGCCGTGATTTCGTGCTACTCCATCTTCATTGGCCTGTCGACATCGCTAGACACGCTGTGTGCCCAGGCCTTTGGCTCGGGTCACAAGCACCTGGTTGGCCTGCAATTCCAGCGCATGACGTATTTCCTGCTTCTTCTCTTCATCCCCATTGCCGTGTTCTGGTGGAACGCCCACCACGTCATGCAGTACGTTGTGCCCGAAAAAGAAACTGCCGAGCTGGCCGGCAAGTATCTGCGCATTCTGATTCTGGGCGGCCCCGCAGCCGCTGTCTGGGAGGCCGGTAAGCGCTTTGTGCAAAGCCAGGGCATTTTCCACGCCACCACGTATATCCTAGTGATTGCGGCGCCCGTCAATATTGCGTGCAGCTACTATTTTGTGTGGCACCTGGGCTGGGGCTTTGTTGGCGCGCCCATTGCCATTGTGATTACGCAGAACATGTTGCCAGTGCTTCTCTTCCTATACGTCTACCTGATTGACGGCCGGCAGTGCTGGGGCGGCTTCTCGCGGCGCGCTCTAGCCAATTGGGTGCCGATGATCAAGCTGGCCATTCCGGGCCTGATTATGCTGGAGGCCGAGTACGTGGCCTTTGAGATTCTGGTCTTTGCTGCTTCACAGTTCGGCCCGTACGATTTGGCCGCACAGGGCGTCATGGCCACGCTAACCTCGACGACGTACCAAATCCCCTTTTCCATCTCCGTGGCCGGCTCGATGCGCGTGGCCAATCTGATTGGCGCCAAACTGATCCAGCCGGCCCGCATGGCCGCCAAGGTAACCATTGCCGTCGAGTGTTTTGTGGCGCTACTAAACTTTGCGCTGTTGATGTGTTTCCGCCACAGCATCCCCTATCTGCTTACGCAGGACGAAAAGGTCGTCGAGATCTCGGCTGCTGTCATGCCCGTTCTGGCGACGATGCAGCTGGCTGATGCCATGGCCGCCGGTGCTCATGGCCTCCTGCGCGGTATCGGACAGCAGCACATTGGTAGCTACACCAACTTGATTGCATACTACGCCATTGGCCTACCGATTTCCTTCTTTACAGCGTTTGGCCTGGGCTGGAAGCTGTACGGCATGTGGTTTGGCGTGTCGATTGGCCTCGTCTTGTAAGTTCCCGCTTTCTTCTTTCTTCGTGTGGATAACCCTGCTAACTCTTATCTTAGGGTTGCTGTTGTTGAGTATTTCTATCTCTTCAGCACTGACTGGGAGCGTGCAGCCCGTGAGGCTGAGTCGCGCAACAATGCCGGCTAATCTTCTTGATAAAGCTACTTGTAGTATTTGTTTTCAAACGGCACACTGCATTATTCCATTGTGCTTCTTGAGTGTTCTGCCAACGCAAAAAGTTAAAAGGCCATATATAGATAAAAGGCCACATACTGTATTTACTGTAGAAATATACTGCAAACCAATTCAATCTTGAGTCAGCTCACCGAAGCATACAGCACATTCTAGGCGTAGTTTGCCTCCCCTCCAGTGCTCACAAGTCTCGAGACTAGCTTTAACGAGTGGCACCACCTACTATACAGTACCATACAATATACCACGGCGTAAGCACCACTGCTGACAGCGGCATAACCAGTGCGCAGAGATCACTGGGGAAACGCAGTCTGACTGGTGTCGTCAGTCCACAATAGCCGCACTGCCGTCCCTGTAAAAATCTCATGAATGTAACGCGGTGGGCAGATGGTAGCATACTGCGTATGCCGGGAATATCAAATCCGGACACAGTGAGAGCGTCAGCCCGGCTTTGGGTGAAGTATAAAAGCAATGCTACTGTCCTGAATTGTCTGCGCTCTTTTTACCTTTTTTTTTTCTTTTTACTTTTTCAAACAACCAAACGTCAACCAATCTATTAACTACATACATATTTACTACTATCTGCAAGAGAATGACTGACCATCGCCACAAATCGCCCTCGTCCGAGTGGCACCCCTCTCTCCGCACCGTGGCCCAAGTCGCCCTCGCCATCCAACACACTAAATCATGGCAACCCCGCGCCACCTCACCCTCTCATGGTTCCTCTCCATCCTCGTCAACTCAAACATCGCCGACCGTCCCGCAGGGCCCGTTCTCGCCACACAGTCCGGCCGGGCGGCGGTATTCCTGGACTACCGAGGACCGGAAACACGCGTGCCAAATGCACGGTGTGGCGGGAATTGGCGAGTGTCCGGGGTTTACCGAGCATTGCCCGGCGCAGAAGACGAAGCAGCAGGAGCCCGAAGAAAATAACCAGGAAAAAAAGCGCGCATAATCAATTTGTCATTTGTTTGTTTGTGAGTACTACTAGTACTAGTGATTGTTGTCTGTTTTATGTATTTCTCTGTTTTATGTGCGTCTGTTTGCCTGCTTTTTGCCTGCTTTTTGCCTGCTTTTTCGTCTACTGTTTGTTACCCCAGATTTTGGAAGAATGATCCCAGTTCCCGAAAACTCGCATCTCCCCATATTTCGTTTCCTTGTTGTCTTTTGCGGAGAAGCGGAAACGTCTCACTTTCCTTGTAGGGCTCACCTTAAAATGGTCTGACGATCGATCTTATCGTGCGCCACTGGTTTTATTTGCCGCAAACACAAGTTGCACGTCACTTGATGAATTACATGTTGTTTTGAAAAGATATTTTCTTGTTTAATCCGAAAACGCTATCATGAGGACATAATAAATAAAGAAAAATGGAAGCAATAGATGAAATACAAATACAGCGTGTAGGCATAAAAGTGCAAATCCTCCATGTGACTTGGCGAATCAATGCCAGTCAAGAACTGACTGCATAATTGTCTCCAATCTCCGTCAGGCTAGCAAAACTCGAAATATAACAATGATTTCGTTGTGTGTTATACACAGTCATATGCAAGGTATAGTAGATATAAAACAAAAGAAAAAGAGATACTAAGGGTATACATGATGGGAAACGAAAGGCGAAAAGGAATGCCCAAAACAAAACTGAAGAAAGAAAAAGAAATATAAAAAGAAAAGAAATATATATAAAAAGATGAATATAAAAAAAGGAAAAAAAAAAAAGAAAAAAGAAACAAAACAGAAAAAAGGATTGTAATCCTTAATGGCCGGCCGCACTCGGCGACTCAGTCACCCGCGAACGACCCAGCTGCTCGCCTGTCTTTAGAATCGCATAGCCGGCGATACTATAAACAAGCGTCTTTCTAGCCATCGACCACATCGGGTTCCATTTGCCGTGTTTGTTCTGTCTCTCCAGCATTGACACAAAATCCGCTTCGTTTTTTGACATGGGCTTAATGGGTACCGAAGGCGGTGGAGGCACAGAGACGCCACCCATCACGTTCAAGGTATAGTCCGGCCGGATATCCAGAATGAACGCGGCACGATCGATAGCATGAATTTTGGGAATCGGCGGCTGATCGTCTTTGACTTTGTGAAATACCAGAACATTGCCATTGCTCGCCACAATCTCAAAGCCCTGGGTGCGCATGTTTTCAAAGAACGGGAGGAACTTGGCCGGGTGCGCTAGCTCGAGAAGAGCCTCTGTGGGCGACATTCTCTTATGGTTTTCTGGCGTTTCCGTGTACGTTTCCACCACGCTTATTTTATCCATGGCCTCATCGTACACAAAAATTCGGAACTTTTCCTTGGGCGCTTTGGCAGCATCCATGACTGTTGCCTCGGGCTTGACTGTGCCAAACGACCGAATATGGGTAAGACCAGCGGTAGGCGCGCCAATCTCGTCCGAGTAACTGGTCTGAAGTCCTTGAGGCACAAGCGAGTAAGGGTCCGCGTCCAGTTGGGCCAGGATCCAGGAAGTGGAGTTTCCAGAAAGGCTTCGGCTCCGTCCAGAGAATGGTCCACTAGCTACAGAGGGCTTGGAGTCAGTAATCCGGGAGCGGGTTGCAGAGGGTAAAGAGGGTGTGGTTTGGGAGGAGTGAGTAGTAGAAAAGGGAGCATACTTGGAATCGGTAGGCTTGCCATCAGGCTCCAGGTGGAAGACTGGTCCATAGTTTTCGAGGTCGGTGTAGTTCTTGGACTTCTCCTCCTTGCTCGCCTCGAGCTTTCCGTCGGGCTCGTTAAACTCGTACGCACCGCTGTACTGTTCAAGATCACGATACTCTTTGGAAAGCTCCTCGGGGCTCTTGGGGGGCTTGCCATGGGGCTCCAAGTGCGCAACTGGACCGTACTTATGCAGGTCTTTGTAGTTCTTGGACAGCTCCTCTGTCGAAGGAGGGGCCTGGCCGTTGGGCTCATTGAACTTCACAGGCCCATCGTAGAGATGAAGGTCCTTGTAAAACTTAGACTTCTCCTCCTCGCTCAGTGGTCGCTCGCCGTTAGGCTCGTTCCACTTGACCGGGCCATAGTTTCCCAGATCAGTGTACTCTTTGGACTTGTCCTCGGCCGGAACTCTAACGTGGCTGGCCATGATCTTGTCAATGGAGTTTGAAATAGAGCTGGCTTCGCCGACGATGGCCATTGGTGGTTCGTGTTGGATATGATCGACATTGTACTCGTTAATGTCCTCGTACTTGGGGATAGTGGTGTCTTCGGGGAGAGAGTCGACGTGAGCGGGTCCGTAGAGATGCAAATCGTCATACTGGGGAAATGACTCAGTGCCAGTCTTAACAGGGCCACCAATAGGATGCTGGTAGCGGTGAAGATCGTCATACTGCGGGTTTGCCTTGGTAGTTTGCACCTGCATAGGGTCGAACTTCTTGGGCCGATACATGTGAAGATCGTCGTAGTCGGAAAGAGACTCCTTCCGGGACTCATTGTGCAGATGGAGCCCGTACTTATCAAGATCTGCATAAGCCTGAGAGGCTGATGAGCCGAGATTTTTCTTGTCCACATAGTGCGCAGGCTGGGTGTGCATGTGACGGCGAGCTCCAGCCATTTGCGACAGGGCAGAAGAGCTCTGGCCGGTCAGAAAAGACATGCGAGAGGACTTGTGGAAGTCAGAGGTGCTCGCACTCTTTTGCACCGGCGTTTGCCACAAGTGCGTGAGGTCTACTGAAGACGACGAGGCGCTGCTGAGGTCAAAGTGGACACTCTCGGAACTAGCTCTCCACCGCGCCACCTTGTCCGCCTGTGGGGCATTGGTAGCACTCCAGTAGTGTGCGGCGATTTGACGGCAGGCAGTACGAACATCGCTGTTGACTGGCAGGTGCATGTGTTCTAGAGACTGGCTAAGGCTTTGCTCCTTGTAAGACAATGGCTCATCCTCGATGGCAGAATCGGCACGGTGATGGCGGGCTCGCGTGGCCAATGACCGCGTAAAGGCGATAGGAGCAATGACAGCAGCTGAAGCGGGCAATGATTGGCGGCGGAAAACCGACCGGGGCACTGAAGATAGCATAATGATGATGGTCAAGGCTGAATGAGAAGTGGATAAGAATAGTTGTTCAGAAACGCTACGCAGTGGCGACTTGTCACGACGAGAATAGAGAAGGAAGCATTCACAGAAGCCGTGATAGAGAATTGAAGAAAGAACCAAAGGGGGAATTAGAATTGGCTAGTATTTGAAAAGGTGGAAGTAAGAAAAGAAAATTTAAGTCATTGAGGGCTGAAATCTTTGAATAAGTAAAAGAAGTGAAGGAAATTAAATGAAAAGTGCGGAATCTTGGAGATAATGTACTTGCAGTGACTTTACCTCAAAGCCTCAAACAAATCGTGAAGGAAGGGGCGAGACACGCCCTGATTGGCTAAAACGTGTTGGAGGGCCCCAGGAACAGCAATAGCGGGCATGAAAGTGATGTACTTAAGTACTTAAGTACACAGTAAACAGCGTAGGATCCTTCGCTAAAAAAAGTCGTTACCCCGGATAACTCGCTCACGATGGTTAACTGGAAGCCACAAAGTCGGTACGTAGTAGTTTCAATTGAATCGTTTTGGTCTCGTCCAGTCTTCTTTTTACATATACTCTGATATCACTGTTCTCGATATCTCTCTCTTCATTTTTCTGATTTTCTCCTGCTGATGCCTTTTCCCACTGCATATGCAGAGGCCTGCGAAGTCCGACACGACATACCGTAAATGCACTGTAGAGTACTGTACGCACTTGTGCAAATTCAGACCACTACGCCGCTGCCAGACCAGGGATCATAAGCAGCAACTAGGTTAGATGAATGATAGTATCTCAGCAAACTAAAGATGCTGCACAACACACCAGCCTGCTGAGCCAAAGGATTGTGACGCTACTCCATTTTCTCCAAATCAACTGACATGTCCACTGAATCGAAGGACCGCTTGATCGTGCCATTTACAAAATGGCCATACAGTGTATGATTCCGATTGCTGGACGCGGTTTTGGCCTGAGTTAGCCATTTACTGTTTGCGAGCTTGATTGTCTGGTATGCGTTTCCGACGCACGCAGCCATGATGTTACCACAGGGATACTGCTACGCTGCTACAGTCAAACCATCGTGAACGAGCAGATTTATCGGCTGCAATCTCACTACACAGTACTAGCCAGTAGCGGCCATCCGGAAACTTGCTACGAAGTAAACACTAGCAAAAAGACATACGCCAAAGCTAAGCCAAGCCAGTCGCCGTTGAGTCGTCTGACACCAAAACCCACACGTACGGAGTAGCTAGCAGTGAGTGGGTCTCTGATTAGTACTGTGTACACAGTACTCTTAGCCGTTTCTGCCGCATTTGCGGGGAAGGGGGGCGGCACACCAGACTAAGCCAAATTCAGGGTACGACTCCATTTATGATGGCCCATCTGTTTAAAGCGCAAGTCAACCTATGACGACACTAGACCAATAACAGGCTTGTTAGCAAAGGCTCTTTGGTTCAACGGGATCGTCAAACTAACCTTAGTCTTGAAATTTTGAATACATTTTTTGCACCCTGGCCAGTAGCAACAAAAGGATGTCTTTTCTTGTCCTACAATCCGAGAAGCCGGCGTCCCTAAGTCAATTTTCTTCTTCTCGGTTCAGTTTGGGTCTTTGTTTTGCACGGGATTGTCATTTCAACCCGCCTTTCTGCAATCAAGCTGTGAGCTATAATATGAGGCAAAACCCCCCGTAGCCTGACCTGATATGTCGCCCTGTACTGCCACCCAACTTTGGCTTGCACTGCAGCTTTCTTGCGGCAAGCGGCCGAAAACGACCGATCGACCAATCACACGCGGCTTCCTTCTTGGCGGCCAACGGTTATTTTACTAGTCACGTGACACATGTGATAGAGAATCTCATGGAATCATGATGGCCGTCATCGAAGCCTATACATATACTCCGTACTACTTGTACTGTACCAATGGTAATATTACGCTTTACAATGGCTGTACTTGTACGGAGTACATCGTGATGTGCGCTGATAGGCGAGGGATAAGAGAGTGCGAGAGAATGCGGCTCTCAGGGCGCGTATGAAACAGTCGTCATTTTATTTGTGACAGTAATCACAATTTGACGTCATAAGATGCATGCAACGGCTTGAAATGTGTAATTCCTTTTGTTTGCTATGGTTGATGGTTCGGAATTCGCAGAAGCAATGGCCGCAAGCATTTTTGTACTGCGTACTTTTTACTTCGTAGCCGTGGCGTCTGACTCAGCTGACATTTTGAGTAAGGGTTTGTCTCGCTGCTCGAACCATATTGCTAGTCAACAACCCTAACATACCCAACTATGCAGTACATCAAAGATCTACTCCGTAATGTCACAAATCGCAAACCGATGAATAAAAATCCGTCCTAGACAAGTCCAAGCCTCTAAAGCGGATGTACGAAATTTTCTTTGTTCATCGTTATCGACTCGTAAGCTGACAAGCAAAAAATGTCGCGATGGCATTTCTGGCAAATTAATCATCCTCAGCACCCCCTCCACCAAGCTCTGAGGAGGCTGACAAAAAGTCGTGATATTCTCCGTGTTAATTGCCCAAGACATCATTTCAGGCCAGCAGGTGTCCAGATAGAGAAGCTTTGACACGAGCGGTCGTCATAGGGACATCAAAATGCTTCCACCGCAGATTTGGAAAAAAAAAAAGGCCGAGCTGCGCGAGCAGATTACCCTTTTCCGTCGTGAGCTGAGGAACAGATGCACAAACAGCAGAGAAAGAACGCGCTATCAGCACAATGATCACGGAATGGTCCGGCCGGCGCCTTTGCGCTGTCTTCCTCCGACATACGCCCCTCCTTGTTAGGATAGCCTGGAGTCGTCAGGTGCTGCAGAAGGGCCGGTGTGGACCCCGAGACCTTGTCTAGCCGACAAGCGATGCTTACTATTATAATGGCATATTCTAGAAATTCTTTTCTCTCTTCTTTTTTTTTTTTTTTTTTTTTTTTTTTTTTAATTGTCTCTTTTCTAGTCTTGTTCTTCTTGTGTACGGAAGGGCGATGTTGCTTCCGTTAACTGGTAATGATGCCCAAAGCGATCATTTAGAGCGCGCTCAGGCCTCACATACAACTTCTTTTGGTGTACGATAAAAAGAACTGGATGCTACAGGAAGAACATGATTTGCGGTTCGATTTGCGATGAGTTATTTGTCTTGTCAAGATCAACTGCAACCGTTTCTCAAGTTTCGCTGCAACTGCGACGTCAACGACGACGTCCATTGACTTTCGCATCTCTTCATTAAATTTACGTTCTATGTTTGCTCACGGTGACGTTCATCTTTCTTCCCTGTACTTCGCTTACGTCGAAAATAGTCCCCTTTCTGCAATTTAATTACCAACAGCAAAATCTCCACAAACCACAAGAAAATCATATGTTAGATGGTGGGACAGGCCGCAGGCTGTCCTGTGCAACCACCTTTAGAACCCAGTAAGAAAGATTTTCTTTTTTGTTATATTACTTGTCGGCCAAGTCGCCTTTGATAGCTTCTGAAATGAATGCGCTGCCAATCGGCCTGAAGCAACTAAGAAAAACAGCTAAAGCACAGGACAAGTTCCTGATGTGAACAAGATAATCCAGACAAACCCAGCATCGCTCTGCTGGATCAATGCGACTGCTTGTTTGGGACTTCCGACAGCCTAGGCCCCGTTCTGTGCTTCTTCTTCATGTACCTGCATCGTAGTAGCAAACAGCGATAAAGAAACACCATCGTACCAGAAGTGCCGATATCACACTTCGGAACCAGAGGATGCCGTGATAGGGAATAGCACAACCCAAACTAGCAAGTTGAAAGTACCAAGTCTTATGCCAACACAGACCCTTGACGATAATCCAGTACTCTCTTTGTCTTGAGGCCCTCCCATTATTGCTTTTGGAAATACTGACACACAACTGACTGAGTTGCCTTGTTAGGCCAGAGAGAGAGCGATACGTTTCATAGTGAGAGTTGTTGTTACACGCCCCCTCCTTCTGGACAAATGTTCAGCTGCTTGGCTTGGTGACATCTTGACACCTTCCTACAAGGGACGTACCGGAAAAAAGAATATGTAGTAGGGTAGAAGCGATCGATTGGCTGGCATTATGACTCTGCAGATAGGGATTTCCTGATAAAACAACTTTGAAGAGTGGTATAGACCGGAGTTACACACAGCGATGAAGTGGAAATCAGCACATGGAGAGTAGTCAAACGGAGCCCTCGATCTGGAGGCTGTGCAATTCTTCATTGGGACCACTACAACAGGAGCTTCGATAATCTATGTATCCCCAGTTGAGCCACTTGCAGGGACAGAAAGTCACTATGAAGTTCAGGTCAAATCAGCCTGGTCCGTTCGGGAACTGAAGCACAGCCATTGGATCCGCAACGACAGCGACCCACTTACAATTGCAACTTTTGTTTTGAAACAATTCATTTATCACCGACAAAGCAGGGTCATCAGCACTCCGAATACTTTTAAATGGGGGAAGGTGTGATGAAGCAATAGCGAAAGAATGCGATGAAAAGGAGTCCTTGGTAGATTTTATCTCCAAGGCCATATGAAGCACAGCGTCTATAACTGATCAGATCGCAGAGGAAGCCGTTCTTACCAACAGCACATGCTACCACGAAATCTTGTCTGCCAGAAGCGTCAGTCTAATGTCTCAACAAAGAAGAGTACCTCTATCGAAGCATGTGGGTACAAGGCCCGGTATGGCCGTGTTTCCCCATCAAAGCTTTGTGCAGCAAACAGTCCAACGCCATATGTAGATATACTCTGAAACTACACCTCAGTCAAAGTGTGTTCTAGCCAGATGAAGATAACAGTCACGTAGATTAACATGTGATTTTGTCTGCATCTCTACATAGCTCTAAAGATGCATATTGATTGTCTAACGGACCAACGTATCACACGACATGGAGCGTAGCAATGTAGTTTGGTAGGGGGTTTATTTATCAGCCTAGTAACCCTAATATTATGCAGCAAAACAAGTTTGTGATAGCTATGTTTGTGCGTGCATGTAGATAACCGAGGGGACTAAATCACAAAGGTTAGGTAGTACGTAATACTTTTATGATGCAAGCATGAAGCAATACTACTACACCGTAGTACCAATTCGGAGAGCGAGATATAAGTCTGCCTACACTGATTTAACTTATTGCATTGTTCTAGTTTTTGATAGCAACGTCAAGGAGTGCAAAAATTTCAACTCTAGGAATTTGGGATTTGTGTTGTAGCTGCATTGGGTGGTGTATAATTCTAAGCCCCGTGCCTCAAGAGCTAACAACCCCCTGTTTTTACATTAGTTAGTTCCGCTTAGACGCCTTTTTTACAAGCTGCATGCCCTAGAATGGTGATCACGAGATCTTAGTACAAAACGACAAACTAGGCCAACTCTTTTCACAAAGAAACGAAAGCCACAATGGATGATGAGGGTAATTGAGTGAAACGGATGGACTCAAGAATCCAACGGAAACTTTTTGGTTCACCTACAATTGTCTGCCTAATGTTTAGTACAGGGCTACTGTTTAATTCAGCTGCCAAGAAGGGCTATACCAGAAATCAAGCTCAACCCAACCATTCTAGTAGTAGTGGTCGTAGAATTAACCGGGGATAGCGAACTATGGGCCCGGTCTAGATTACGACGACGTCAATCCGGGCGCACCTTATCAAGTCAAGTCAAGTCAAGTCAAAAAAAAAAAAAGTAAAACGGAACCCCTGTTCATGTTTAACTATTTCGGCTTGCACTGCCTTGTTTTGCAAATTGGAAGAAAAATTCTTCCTCTACCATGTATACCGGGCAATTCGGATGGCTTTGTTTACAGATGATACAAAGATGCAAGTATTTGTACTTACGACACTAATTGTGAATAATCTGCGCATCAAATACCACAAAACCCGCTGGCATGTGAATTCTTAGCGAGCATGCAACAAATTTAATCAATGGGATAGGCGTGTTGATCTGTCATTTCTCGGCAGTGTTAGTACCATTGGATAAAAAAAAAGTCATAGAAATGCAGTCAGTACTGTACTAGTAGTACTGCTGTACCGAGGACTGTAGGCGCAGTAATGGATGCGCCGTTGCTTGCTTCATAAGCACATCGTAACCCTATGTCGACCCTGATATCGGCGCATGTACCAAATCAGTCATTACAGCCACATTGTAAATATGGCATCATATGCCAACCTGAAATGCAGGGCGGCAGAACAGGCAGAAACGGAAAAGACAAGTGTAAGCTTGCAACTGACCGTCTCACGACGACCAACACAGCATAGCATCACTTGCAACCAAGTAAATATGTACAGGCTCACCGACATTTTCACGATGCACATGCATATATTCTGCCGGAGCACTATATCGCTTGACTGTTTCTATACATAATTACTTACACAAGTATGTGCACGTTCCTATGGAAGAGCCGCAGGGCATGTAGCATAACATACTCAAGTAGTACTAGTAGTATATACAAAAACAGGGCGCCAGATGTAATAGTAATAGCAACCCAACTTATGAAAATATGGGATTCACAGAAGCGAAGAATGGACATGGAAAACAACAGGGCATATCGTCTCAAAACGACAACACATCCACACGCAGGGAAAAATAATGGACAGCAAATCATGACTTCAAGCAAAATGGCTGCAAGTTGGGTGCCGTTTAATGACAATCAGGTTTTCATGGGTCGTGACTGATTTTCTCGTCAATCTTGTTTAGTGATGCCATCACGAGACACTTTTGTGAACCAGGTATGCAGCAAATCAGTCACAGCAGGACTCACAAACAATCACTCAAGTAAATACAGCAGTAGTAGTAATCACAGTGTAGAAAATTTGAATATTCTGCCAACAGGCAGATTTCTTTGTTCAGAGAGTATCAAGAATAAATCGCAGAGAAACTATAACCCAGCAGAAAGAAGAAAACAACGGTTAAAAAACCAAACAAGTGCGCAGTAGTAGTAATAATGACGACAAAAGAAATGTGTTTTCCCCGGGCGAGAAATTAAAAAAGAGAAATGTGTAAAAACAAAGGAAAATAAGTGAGGGCCTTAATTTTAGAGGGCTTGTAAAGAAAGAAAACAACAGAAATAACTCCGCCGCCAACGAAAAGCATAGAAAATGTTGGTAATAAAAAATAAAAGAAAGAAAAAGACAAAAAATTAAACTCCCCAAAAAGAAATGGAAAACCACCAGGTAACATAAAAGCCGAAACGCCGTGCTTTGAAATAATCAAGGAAATGTAAAAGAAATGCCAGTTGAAAACGAGATCGAACAAAAGAAAATAGTAACAAAAAACTCAACCCAAGTTTCCGAGGTTACAGGGTTGTTGTGCTGGCGCCAAACATGCGGCCAAAAACGCCCCGCCGGCGAGCACGCTTCGGCTTGGGCAGATCCATAGGATCGAAAGTAGTGTTCTCGTAAAGCGAGTAATGGGTTTGCTGTTTGTGTAGTGCTGGCTGCATCATCAAAACGTCGGGAGAGTGGTCGACGTGGTGATCGCGGGAAACGTGAACGTAAGCCTCATCGTCGGCGCCCTCTGAAGGAGTAGTAGCGCGAGACGAGCTGGAGCTGCTGCCACCAGAGTTGTAGAGGTCGGGAGGCGAGTCGAGTGCGGACGAGTTGTTCGATTGGTACTCGGTGGTAGGCGAGGAGGTACGGCCACGTGATGACGGAGGTGAGGGGTACTGGCCGACAATTGTGGAGTAGTACTCGTCGATAGCAGCGGGGATTTTGGCGGCGACGGGGATGTGGGTGTAGGCGGGTTTGTGGATGGGCTCGTGGACGAGAGCAGTCTCCTGGCGCAGCTTCTGCTGCATGCGGCGCACACGGCGCTGGTGACGATCGGCAATTTGCACGCGGATGGGCTCCAGGAAGGGGTCCAGCTGCGAGTATAGGTCCTCGGGTGTAATGCGGAGGTTCCAGTTCAGCAGACTAAGCAGCTGCTTCTCCATCAGGTTGACCTCTTTGCGAGACAGGGCAAACTCGTAGTTCTCGCTGTGCATGTTGCTATAGTTGGCCCAGTACTTGTTGCGGGGAGAGCTGTCGTTCAGGTACTTGGCGGCCAGGATCAGAGCAGCTAGGAAGATTCTGTGACCGGTGCAACGAAGGCCGCGGGCCATGGGCTGCAGCTTGGAGCGAAGGCGGTTGAGGTAAACCAGAGACGACATCAGAGTCGGCACTTGCACATTCGAGGAAACAACAAGCTTAGTGATGAAAGCTTCAAGCGAAGGCAGAGGGCCATCGGAAGGGCCAACTTCGATAGTAGCCGGCGAAGGGGTTTGCGAAGTGCTGCGGTTGTCGAGAACCGGAGCAGGCATGAGAGAAGCGTCGCAGATAATAACGCTCTGGGCGGCCTTGGCCAGGAAGGAAATCATTTCCATCGAAACAGGCTGGTAGATGAATTGTTGGAGAGCACCGGCATTGAGCTCGTCGAGCGACATGGTAGGCATATCGGTATACATGATGGGCAAAAAAGAAAAAAAAGAAAAAAAGAACAGATGGGGATATTTTAAAGAGGAAGAAAAGCACAGAGTCGCTGTAGGTGAGTGTGTTAATGTCTAGACTGTCAAAGTATAGGTGCAAGTAGTCATGAAGTAAACTGGAGGGATATCAAGCAAAGGAAACAAGAAGCAAGTGAAGGTATTGGCTATGTGCAAGATTAAGAAGCCATGGATATCATGATCATGTAAACAACAAAGATGAAGAAAGGTGAGAGAAACGGATATTAAGAGGAGGGCGGGCCATGATGATATAGTAGTAAAATCGAGGTTCTGTGTAGTGCAATGGTAAGAGCGCAGTCTAGTTTTGATTGATGCAGAAGAATCAACGCTAGAGGGGGTGCGTTAAACATATTTGGTACGTGGTGCACGAGGCTGAGGGAGTGGAGTTTCTTTTCAGGCTCGTCCAGGTGGACAAGGGTGAGGGGTGTAAGCACTGCAATGGGGGTGTATGTTTACGTTGTTTGGGTGTGTATGTAAAGAGTGAGTGATACCCGAGATCAGCCCCAAAAATTGCTAACTTCTAGAGATTTGGCCGTGGCAATTGAATGTGGCATCGCAAAGTAGATAGAGAGCAAAAAGGCTCTTAGCCAAGAAGCCATAGCCATCGAACTGCCCACAAAACAGCCTGATGAGTAGTACTACTACTACTATTCAGAAAGGTGGCAAGAGGTACACTTGCATTTTGCGCTGTTGACCGCGCAAGCATCGTAGGCGCAGTTGCAATGGGCAGGCAGAATAAGAGAGAGCAAAGCAAAATAAGAAAGACAGACAGAAAAGGTGCGCAGGAATGAAAAAAATAGATGATACGGCAGTGAATATGCGTGGTTGCATGTGCATGCGCCAATATCCATACTTTGTACGTACCTGTGAAGTTTTTTTTCGGGTTTGCTAAAAACCAGGATGCGAGGAATGGTATAAAAAAAAAATCACCACAAATGTGGACCCTAAGCGTCACACTATACTCAAAACGAACAGGCCGCAAGGGTTTGACACTAAAAAGTTCAGGGCTTATAGCGTACAACGTCACGAAACCGCGATTGTTGCAACAGATAAAGCAAAAAAAAAAAAAAAAAAAAAGGATCACTAAAAGCCAGGTTTGGTTAGCGAAGATTCTGGAGACCGAAACATGGATGCAAACATGCAGTCAATGCTCCAGGCAAAATCGAATAGAATGGCAAAAAAAATAGGAATAAAAGACACTGGGCAGCAATGCAGACAGGTCAAGCAGCGACAACTAGCAGCGCCAACGACTACTTAGCGTACTGCTGAAGCGAAGTGGCGGATGCAGCTCAAAACAGAAAAGAGACGCAACAAGATAAAGAGAAAAAGAAGAAGCAAGGACGGACAGCTAAACCGACAGTCAAGCGGGGGGCAAACGGAGCGCGGAATGCTACTGTCGCTAATGAAAAAGGCCTTATCGAGCCAGTCGAGAAGCGCCAGCACTTTGTCCTGCTTTTCTTGTGTCTAGTTGCTTTTGTCATGCGGTGAAGGGCAGTAAGGGAAAGCGTTTGTATTGGTCGTGATGTAGACAATGCAGGTGTAGGTGCAGGACAAGGTAGACAGACAGGTTAAATGACTAATGTAACTGGTGATGATTTGGCAGGCCAGCAGGAGTGTTAATTTGAGCCAGAAGAAAAGAAGGAAGAAACGTAGATAGAATAAAATAATGATAATAAAAAGATAGAAAAAGAAAGAAAAGCCGAACTCGCAGCTATAAGAAGTGAATGAACTGAAGTGGTGGATGAGAAATGAAAATGAATGCTGACACTGATCAAAGTGATGGTCGGGAAAAGAAGATGAAGGCAAGAGAATAAAATCAACAACCAGGAAGATGCTTGATATATACTATGGCCCGCAAAAGAAACAACAACCTCGAAACTTGGGAGAATGTCACAGCCGGTTGTATAATCAAACAGGAGCAGAAACGGAACGGAACGAGAAAGAGAAGCAACTAACCTATGGATACTGAGACGGCCAAAGCGATTAAGCTGTAGATTGGACTTGTTTGATGTTTGATGTTTGGTGCTTAAATTCCGGTCAAGTGTATGCAAGTAAAGCAAAGACCCTTGTCCGCCTACGTTTAAGCTGTGGCAGCAAGAAAAGAGAGAAAATGTAGCAAGAACAAAGAGCTCCTGGCCAGTAAAAACGCTGCTGAACACAAACAGCGAACGACTTGAAACAGGGCAAGGTTTAGCTGGCGCTGTAGTTTAATATCCGATAAAACAAGCCCGGACCTTTTTCTTCTGAGCGTGAAGCTTTTTTTTTTTGGTTAAAGTGTTTCTCGGTTCTTGCTGATATATGTCAACGGGCAATTGTTTAATAGAGTTGTAGCGTATTGAATGTCAGAAAGCTGAAGCGTCGAAAATAGCTGAAGATCGTTTCTGAAGCTCCGAAAAAGAAAGTGGGGATTGGCGAAGCAGAAAAAGTTGTGGATAAAAATGACGCTGATTGGCTGAAGAGGCGCTTGACTGAATTGAGGCTGCGCTTAATCGTGTTTAATCCTGCGTTCTTTCCCGTGTTCCACTTGAATTCTATAGCGCTTGTTTGCTTTAGAATGATTGACCGGCAAAAGAATAAATAGAATATTGGGTGTGCAATCGTACCGCGGATTAACGAGGCTGAGTAGGGTTTGCTAACGACGGCGCGTTTAAGTGCTGGGATGGCGATGAAGACGGCGGCTAACAGAAACAAGGAAAAGAAAAAAAAGGTCGGCGGCAAATGAAGCTGGATCTTGCTATTCCTGGAAATTTTGCAGCGGGAAATTAAACGAGTATGGAAAAACAGGGCACGAGTCTGGAGCGCTAGAACTGTCCAATGATATGAACGTGTAGGAGCGTAATAGAGCAACTTCAGACGGAAGTACGCCGGGATGAGGTTTGGGATGGTCGTTTGAAAGGTGATTCGAGGGCGGAAAGGTAGCCGGTGTGCTTTGTGGGCTGCCGTCAAGAAATTATTATGAAATATTAAAGATAGTAAAAGACAGAAGCAGAAATAGGTGTATAAGTTGGCAGTAGATATACAGTAACAAAAGAACGGATGTGATTGACAAAAGAAACGAGAGAATGAGGTTGAATTATACTTGAGAAAACAAAAGAATTAAGACAGTAAACGAAAGACTAGGAACAAAAAGAAAACGAACGGAATAGCAACTAACGAAAAAAAGAGTGTCGGTGAGAAGGCAAAAAGAAAAAGACGACAACCACACGAGCCGATCAAAGGGAAGGCATGGCCAAGTTATATTCGCAGACTCCATTGCTTCACTGGCTTTTCATCGGCCATCAAACGCTCTTCATTTCCCTTGGACCAAAAGTGCAAACCGGAATTTGCACTACAACGGGTCTGCGTTACTAGTATTGACGGGGTGGGCTTCTCAGTCCAAGGGCTACAATTAAACACAAGAAACGAAAACGACGTCAATGAGTTTGGGTTTTGTGGCGGGTGGCCCTAAAAAGAAGAGGCATGAAGGACAGAGCAGGAACAGAAACGGATAAAAGAGACAAAGCACTCTAGGGAGACCAGGCTACGGTGAGAGCAGCCCAATGCGATCAAAGGGAAGCATCTTCATTTCTTAGAGTGGATTTGCCTGTCTGGTATAGCCGTTGGCTTGTACTTGGTAAGTACGCTGGTGTTAATACTAATGAGAAAGTGCACTGGATTCAACATGGCGAAGCGCAGTTTTGTCTGCTTGAAGAGTTTAACAATTCACATGAATTAAGTACAATAGGTAAAACGCACATATACAGCTGGATACGTGCGCTGTGCGACACAACGAAAACACCGATGCGGCTAATATTGGTGCGGAAAATGGCAGCCTGTATTTTGACACATTCATGCACCAACATTTAATAGAGAAGCGGATGGCAGAATTGAATGTCACATCATGAACGCGAGCTTCAACTTCTCCTCCTGAGCTCAACTATTCGTGCTTCCAAGTTCAATTTCTGTAAAGCTTGTATTATTGTGTTCTCCCTTGCTGGGATAGCCGAGAATTGCAAGTCCGTAACTTCCAGGCCCTCAACACACATACCATACCAGTTGTTTAAAAAGGCAAAAAGTAAGCCTGGTATTTAAACATCCCAAGTCGACTTATCGTATCTGCAGAGTTTGTTGGTGTAAGACGCATACAACTGTGAGACGACCTTCTATCGCTTCTCAAGCTGCGTTGCCCTCTTAATTTCCTACCTTCATTTCCAATCTACACAAAACCATCGGTCCCAAGTCCCTGATTCCGGATCGGTTTGATCGCCACATACTCTAGAATCTTTCTGTTGCTCTCTATTTATTCTATCTTTGTATCCAGACGATACTTAAGACATGGCACACATCCATGGCCCTTTATTCTGAAGAGATCGGGGGTTCTCTTTTTACTTTCTCTCTCTTTTGTCACTTTTGCGCCCTTAGATTCACACCAACAAAACAAAAAAGGTGGAATAACAAATACGCCAGGTCTCACCTGTAATCTTGCTCGTTTTGCCCTTTTCGTAGGCAATTCCGTGATATGACAGCTGCACCCCAAGAGTGGCTCATTTCTGCTGCTCAGGCTTTCTTTTCTTTTCTGTTTGTCTCTAACCATCAATATTGTCTCGTGTGGCTTCGCTAAAGTAGTCCTGGCGAAGGTTTCTTGTTTTTCCTTCAGCCATTTCATCTTGTTTTATCTCCATTTTCAATTTTCACCCGTCTCCGACTCCCTTTCAACATTTGCCCTACCCGCCTTCTGTTAACTCATAAAAAAAATATTAAAAAAATATTAAAAATAAAATAAAAACCTCATCAGAATACAAGGGAGACTTCATTCCCAGTAACTTTAGCCAGAAATGTTGGCTCAGTGTTTAGTTTTGCTAATGTGAATCTACGGTTGATTACATATCTAAGAAAAGGGCACAGGCATGTTGGATTTTATCATCGTTGCAACAGTTACGGTGATGAAATGAGTCAGTTAACAGTAATTCATAGACTACATAGCAGCCGGTCCAGACTAACTAGTGATGGATAAAGTTAAAGCTTGCTGAAATTCCAGCAGAGCGGACGGCGGCACGATTGAGGGTTTTAATTGGAATGTGATAAGTGCTGGAGAAACAAGAACACAAACAGAACCCTAGCCTTGTTACATTTTGTAGGGTTTCTATACTTTTGCTTGAATTAAATAATCATGAAAGCAAAAAACTGCGCTTGCGCATGCGTTCAACTGATCTCCGCGTTGCTTCCCTTGAGCCGTGGTTATTGAGTGTCGAGGAAATGAGAGTGTCACGACCCCAGGGACAAAAGTCGCCTTTTCTCTCGTTCTTTTCTTTTCTTTTCTTTTTCTTCGTTCGTTTGTGTTGTTGGTTATGAGGTCACTGTACGAAGGGAATAATCGTCGGTTGTTGACAGCCGAGTAAAAGCTACTTTCCAGTTGCAAAGACTACAGAAGGCATACAAATAGAGGGATATCGTGCATTGAATGGCTGTACTAGTAATGCATAATTTGCGGCACAGCTTGCCAAGTTCAAGGAAGAACAAAACGAAAAAGGCTTTTGACTAGCCCAAGAGTACAACTTTTCTTTTGCAGAGGGAGCTAACAGGTGTGCAGCCGAACCATGAGTCTTTTCTAGCATTATCATCAGGACTGTGTTTATGCTTTCTGCTCGCTTTACATGGACCGAAATTGGCCGGTTGATTCAGCGCCTACCTTGGCTTTTTAAAGCGTATAAGCTTTGTAGCTTTGTAGGTAGACAGAAAGCTGCCTTTGGGGGCTTTATTTTTTATTTTTTAGTCTCATTTCACACCTCTCAATATCCGCCAAACGGGTATTTTCTGGCAGTGATTGTTCAACTGAAACTTCCAGATTACATGGCTTCTATTGATAGAAGACGGTATTAAAAACTCAACTCAACTCAACGTTCGGTTCATCTGCAGATACGGCAAAGGATGGGTTAAACAGGGGTGAATAACTTGCATTGCACTCACGGCTAACCGGAGCTCCATAGTGCACCCCCTAAGCCCGCTCTTGGTCCGGAAATCTTTTTTTTTTTTGGATGGACAATGACGCAGTGCTCACTCCATTCTCGCGTCGGATGCTCTCTGTTTTACAGCAAACCCACGAAATAATTACGTCTAAGCTAGCTCTTGCTAAATAACTTGCTGCAATGCATGCTTTTGCCATCCTGTCTAGCCTTGCATCACCAATTGATTCAATGGGGCCAGCGGAAAGAAGAATCGAAGACGATCAGAAAATCGAGCATGGGCCGAGATGGATGGACAAGCCAAACACGGACAAATACAGCGCCTCAAGAAAGCGCTTCTGTTTATTTTTGATCTGGCTCTGGCTGGCGACTAGGGACTAACCTGGCAAGGAGTGCGGGTATCTTGATGCTGGCAGCGCAAGCCTGGTCCGGAGAGCCATGGAAGGACGTCCCTACATACATGTTTTGCTACGTTTGCCTATATTTGGGATTGCCATTTGTTGAACTTACATATAGCGGTGAACTGTTCAATGTGCTGCCAGCTTCTCGCTCGCTGTCTGGCGGCCGGCTCGGCAAAGTATATATGCCAACCCTGGGATAAATAAGTTCACACAGAACTTAGTAGTAAGGCCTGCGATGCAGTTTCTGGGATGCACGTATGCGGCATAGAGGGGTGTACAGGATGGCACCTGTCTCCCATCGGTCCGCACCAAGGGTTGATAAATGACTGCTTATCTTGTTGCGATAGGCAGGACGCATTTGCTGTAACAAGTTCGCTTCGTGAGAACTAGAGCCAAGTCTCAACGCAAAGCTTTGATGAATAAAACAGCTCATGCACAAGGATTTTGTGAACCATAGCGACGGCCACGGGTGAGTGTTTGAAGATGGGCGTACAAGGTAAATACTACCTGAGTATTTATGTATCCACATAAGTATGTATGTATATCACGCACATAGTCTTGCACATAATGCAACACGGGTGCTTGCGTGCTCCGTCCAGCAGGGCGCGAAGCACGCATGAGAGCCGGCCTTAGTCCGCCAGGACTATTTACTAGCACTATCTAGTGAAACAACCGACTAGCAGGGCGTGAAGCACGCATGTTGGCAGACTAGGAGGTCAGATTTCTCAGCGAGGCGAAACTATAGGTGCGTGGCAAAATGTCTTCCCTTCTACACCGTAGCGACTCGCCGCATAAAATACGACGCTGTATGCGAATTTGAATTTGTCGAAACCATTTTCAAAAGCTGAACCAACGCAGTTAGGCCTTCTCCCTGTATCCACGTCGACTTGCATATCTTATCATGGGTTTCAATACAGCGCGTAAGGGCTCCAGACTTTTTGTTCAATTTTGTATCGTCTGACAAGAAACAACGTGTACAGGATAATTAGAGGTTGAAAGGACCTCACAATATGCAAAGCTATATAAAACATGAAACACCACTTTCAGCTTCTGCGTGGACAGAGAAACCTACTCCGTATACAATAAGTTCAAGGCGACGTGTTGGTGGGTGGAAGGACAGCGCATCTGACAAGGGTTACCGGAGCACAACCCAATGATACTGCAAGGTTTTGATCTGAAGCTGCTGCGAACACCTTGGACAAGGGCCCGGCTTTAGGCCTTGACGACCCTTGCTTGCGGAGTACGCAGTTAACAATGGTAACCAACTCAGGCAAAAAGAATTAAAAAAAAAAAAGAGAGCAACGGCTGTGTCAACTAAAGAGTTTATGCAAGTTTAAGAGGTTGTATTCCAGGGCCACGAATATCCGAGAGCCCAATGTCGTGTTTTCTTTCGTTTCCCAACCGTCTCACCCCTCCATCTCGAACGGGAAAGGCATGTCCTTTGCGAGAGGGCAGCGAATCGTCGGGGTTTACTCAGAAAAGAAACAAGACGCCCGATGTACCTTTTTTTCTTCCTTTTTTTTTTCTTCTTTTCTTTTGCAAGCTCAAATGTACGGCCAGCTCACATGCGGCCGCCAAAATGGCCGATATATTTTTAGACGGAAAACAAGAAAGCAGAGAAAAAGGAAACAACAATACCGAGCCCACGCGGCCTTCCGCTCGTCCTACAGCGTATGCGTGATACTTGAGGGGGTGTTGGGCCTGTATGTGTGTAAATATGCACTTACTTTAAACATGGTCGTGATATTCCAAATGGGCTTGCATTTGGTGGTAGAAGCCAAAGCCCCGTGGCGCTTCCCCCCTCGTTGTTTTCGTCCCTTGCCTATGCAAGTATCATGGGACTTGCGATGGTGGCCAGCGGGGCAGTTTCACCTTTTGCTTGACAAAAGCATGTCAAGAAGACCTTTTACATTCACGAGAGGAGTTGCTTGATTGCCACATAGAGATATTACCGTAGTCAGAATTGGCCGATTAATGGCGTTGTCTTTTGGTGTTCTGGATTTGTCTACCTAAAACATCGGCTACATACTTGCAGGAGTCATCTAGACCCATCCTGCCGCAAGTTCTGTGCTGCAAAAGATGCCGCAAGAGAGGGACAACCCGTGATAACCTACCCGCTGAATTAGGCACCAAAAAGTCCTCATCTAGCCTAGCTTGCCCGCTTCTGCTAGCTGCAATTCCAGGCTCTAATTGGCTACCATGCACAACGGCCTCAAGCGCAAGCCTTGGCTAACGCTGAGCTGGCGGCCGTTGGCAAGAAAGAGGTCAACGACTAGAGAAAAATACAGATCAAAGGCCCTGCACTTGAAAAAAGCGACAAGGCCAAGATTTTCTCTAGTTGGTCCACGTTTCGCTGGTTAGCGTTGGCGTGAACGACGTTGAGGCTTTTTTTTTTTTTTTTTTTTTTTTTTTTTTTTTTTTTTTTATAGCTCAGGAGAATGCGACAACTGTAGACACTAAAATTCGGGCTTAGTAGGTGTAGATTTAGAGGCAAAAACAAAAACGGCAACAAAGCAAGCCCCTGGTGGCGGAGTTCCCTCTGGGCTTAGAGCCCTGCATTTTTCTTGTCTGGGGCGAGTTTACACGCGGCAAAGTGTCAAAACTTTAGTGGATTCTTTGGTCAACGCCACAGCCACGGAAGCATCGGTAGGACGCCTCAACTGGGTGGTCATTCAGGAAGGAGAGGAAAAAAAAAAAAAAAAAACTACGATATACTACGTTGCCTAGAAAGTGCATTTAATTGGCTTTTTCGCCAGCTCAAGCGTTGTACATATTAGGCTGGATGATTGCTGGCCAAATCCATCCTTGACGTGGACTCGCAGAAACGTGCGCCATTATCAGGCTTGATTCAAAACGGACGGATGACGGATGGGATTGACTGGGGCTGGAAGTGCATGCGTCAACAACAACAACAACAACAACAAAGAACCTTGGATAAGGCGTTATTTTTTGCGCGTTAATGGGAACATTACGCTTTGTATCCACAGTGTTGCTGGATATCTAACTGAGAGAGCTGCTTAAATTTGAACGACGAGTTGTGCGGATTGTTGAACTTTGACTGCTACCAGGAAGCTCAGCACAAAGTGCGCCTGGCTATGCCGATAATCTCGTCTTTTCAGTCACCTATCCCTTCAACCGTTGATATCCCCTACAGCGCCAATGATATATTTTTTTTTTGCTTTTGGATAAGGCCGAATCTCACCGTCTACCTTGCTCCTGTGGCTTGATTTAAGTAAGTCTCCTCTCCAAATCATCATTCCCGATTCCTAAAGTACTAGTTTTGTTCAAAGCTCACCCTTTGTCACACCACTACGCCACTCTGTCGCCAATCGTAAATCATCCGTTCGCTCAGGCCTTCATCGGGGCTATTCATTGTCTTTGATCTGTCTTTTCCCTCTTCTTTTCTCTTTGCTATGGGTGCTGCTTTGTTTGCAAATAACCAAGTACATTGTTGCTGCTCAGCTTTTGACACTAGCTGAACTTTTATGTCCGGTCCATGGTCCATGGTTGCCAAGCGAGGCACTTTCTTCGATATTAGGGCCTTTCGTCAGCGTGAGGCCTGCCAGATTCGTCTCATTATTTGATACCCTTGTTTGCTTGGTACTCTTATAAGTTTTGCCGAGCTGAGTTTATTGAGGACTTGGACTGAGTTAACAGTAGAATTTACAAGGTAACAAGCTGGGTGGCCTGCCAATGGCCATGTTTTCTTTTTCCTTTGTTTCCTTCGCAGAGGATGAAATCAAG
Organism: Thielaviopsis musarum; assembly: GCA_001513885.1. Lineage (NCBI taxonomy): Eukaryota > Fungi > Ascomycota > Sordariomycetes > Microascales > Ceratocystidaceae > Thielaviopsis > Thielaviopsis musarum. The sequence goes on from LKBB01000023.1 coordinate 89,640, forward strand.
CGAACGCACTTCACTTTGAGTTGCACCTGTAAACACACTCCTGTGCCATTCTTTATGGTGTGCTACTACCCTCTTCCTCTTCTTACCCCTGGAAATTGGAGTTCCGGTGAGAAGTGACAAGAGGACCTGCATAACCAGTTGGACGAGCAGCTTCTGCCCTGCTCGTCTGCCCGTTTTTTCGCCCCAACTTTACTCAACTTAGGTAGGTGCTAACTCGGCCTTAACTTCGATACGATTTAGCCCAGTCCGTATTTTCTTTTCTTTTCTTTCTAGATATTTCTTTTTTCACTGCGCAGGTGCGCCGCCAACTAAATCAGCATGGCCCCAAGAAGATTCCAAGGGATGGATAGTCCCAATCTTGCATTATATATTCTTTTTTCGTTGTTCCGTTATTATGCTGTTTTAGCAGTGGCAACTCTGTATCCCTAAAACGACGAAAGGGCCTGGTCGCTACAAAGTCTTTAATCTTTTGCCACATTGAATTTTCTTTTTCTGATACGGAAAATATTCATGTTTGCGTTTCTTTTCAAATGAACAAAGGAGTCCTCCCCAGCCTTCCATCGCAGTAGATCATTTGCTATCGACTGGCGGTTGGTATTTGGTAGACCTCGGGCTTTCCATGTATGTTTTTGAAGGGTAAGCCGCTGTACTTTCATCACTTGGGCAGCAGTTACTTTATTCTGTGATGATTCTATCTTGCCGTAAACTCTTCTATTTGCTTTATTTTCGTCGCAAATGCCCCTGAAGAAAAAGAAACTGGTGATAGGTTTAGTGGCTGGGATTCACATCTATGGGAACCAGAAACGTATATGTAGTCTGGTATAATAATGTCTTTATTAACGCTATAAACGTGCTGCTACCAGATACACCATGTCAAACACCTTTCCCGATCCCCTTGTGTGTTTTTGTCAAATATGCTTGCTGACTTGCATAGAGGATGGAACTAACATTTGGAAATGGCAAATATCCGTAATGTTTTGTCTTGGGTTTACTCAGTACAAGCACTCTAAACGGAAAAGTTTAGCCAAGCTCGGAGATAGCGTCCTTTTGGCATGTCTTTCAGCTGACTGGCAGACTTTTAAGCTTTACGGCCTGAGTTAAGAGAAGTATATATGAGATATGACAACCTCGGGTTTATTTCTGGCTGGGTTTTCTTCGGTCTCGGCTTTCAGCAAGCCTGGGGAAGCAAGACGTTACAGCTCACTTATCGGCTTGTGATAAGTGACCTGTTATCTTGATACGACATGGTTTGCAAAAGGCGAAGTCGGATATTGCCATCTTCGCACATGCCAAGTCTAGCAGTGTCCCTTGCATGACTGCTTTTTTGTGTTGGTTTGGCGGATATGTGATGGATGGTAAGCGGTATAGGTACTGAAAGTGCGTACTTAGATTGCCTGACGCCTAGCGAATTTCTGGTGCTCCCTTTGGGGGGGG